>JARYGA010051705.1:0-26893 GCA_030545235.1 Helianthus tuberosus | reverse complement strand
CAATTTTGACTTTAACTTTGTCAAAATTTGTGACATTGTCACTTATTGGAACAGAATTGATCGGTTTTGGACAAACATGTGAAGTAGAATTCACAAAACCTTTCAATTTATTCTCAAGCTCAGCAATTTTCTTTCTATTATCTTCGGCTTCATGCTCAAGTCGAATGATTTTATCAAGATGAGAATTTATCTCAATCTGTTTTTCAAGATTATTTTTAAAAATAACAGATTTTTCATCTTCTAAAACCTTCATTTGACTTTGAAAATCTTTTTCAATTTTTAATTTTTCATTTTTAAACTCTTTTTCTTTTTCTTTCAAAACTTTGTTTTCCAATGTCAAACTGTTCAAGTCATTTAACAGTTTAACATTTTCAGATTTAAGCTTTTCACAATTTCCCTGCAACATAAGAATCTGGTTAATATCAGCTTGCTTCTCATCCTTCAACTTTTTGACTTCCAATGTCAAACTTTCTGCATCTTTCAAGAGTTTGTCATTATCAGCCTTAAAGTTATCACATTTAGAGCACACTGATTTTGAACTTGAAGATCCAAGCTTCAAAGATTCTTCGTTCTTTGAAATATCCTTTGTTTCCATCTTATATGTTCCTGCACAAAAGAGTTTAACGAAATCAAAAGGATTCATACTTTCATCAATATAACATTTCCTTTTAATATCATATTTCAGAATACTCTTTGTTGCAAGACACACACGAATTCTATTATCAATTTCAGTAATTACATCCAATTCCAATTTTTGTAAATTCTTTTCCATTTCGGCCAAAAATTCCTTCTTTTTCTTATATTCCTTACGAAACTCTGCATTAACCTCATTAAAGAACTGTTTTGGATAAAGTTCTTGAAAAAAATCTTCCCTTTTTAGCTCAACCAAGAATTCATCCCATTTAGCAGGTAATGCATTTGCCAATTTCGATATCTGTTCATCATTTGATATTCTAATATTCTTGTTCTCAAATTGTCCATTAAAATTTTAAACCGTATTTCCAACTCATCCAACGTTTCATCCTTTTGACACATGAAATGTTCATAACTTCTTATCCAAACATCCACATCTACATTTCTGTAACTACTATCCACAGTTCTCATATACCAACTATTTAAACTTTCAAGATACTCATTTTCCTTCTCATCAAACATTTTAGCCATCTTGAATCACCTGGACAAACAAACAAACACAAACACAATCAGTTTAAATGTTTTTCAATTAACTGAAACACACTGGTACTCGAACTAATGATTTTGTGTGTGGACTGAACGTTGACCAACTGTACGGACTGATATAACCCGAAATGAATTCAATTGACCTGATCCTTCAAAACTTTGAACTCCGAACCGTATGAACTGGACAATTATTACGCAGCTTGACCACACAAAATGACTTGACCAATCAAACGTATTGATCAAACCGTGCTCCAAACCTTGTGACCTGATTGCCGACAAGTGACAACTGACAAACTGATATATCACAACACTATTTCAGCAAACACTTTTGCAAATAACCGACAACAACAATGTATATCTAATTCTGATTGTGATTGGATTTGATAGGGCCGCACCCACTAACCCAACAACATGATTGGGCCGCCAATTTCCACTAAACCCAATACTGATTGGACTGACTTTTGTTTTATGTAGCCGAAAATATTATCTTGGAATCACATGAAAGACCTTAGTCAACAATTTTCATCTGACAATTTTAATACTCAACTGAATATTATTGGACCCCAAATATTAATTGAATCTGATTTTAACCAAACTATCTTAATGAACCGACAAACTTTATTTATATTTAAATTCTGATTTGACCACAAATTATAGTGGACAAACAACAATGCATGGTCGGTAATCAGTTCATATTTCAAATTATGATTGGGCCGAATATGTTTGTATTCAGTCGATGACTGATAAGCGGACCTAATGAGCGGACTGCCGAATAAGCGAACCTACCAACTTGACCTTATAAGCGGACCACCTGATGTACCTATAAGCGGACCTAAAAAGCGAACCTATTGTTGTTCATAAAAGCGGACCAGACATGTCACAATAAGCGGACCATACATGTCACAATAAGCGGACCTCCTGCTATCCTATGAGTGGACCTCAACAAATGTTCAAATAAGCGGACCAGATGAGCGAACCAGAATTTTGAAAGCAAAAACGAACTGAAAATCTTCGATTACTCCTAAATGGCTAGGAATTTGGATCTGAAACTTGGTAGGGCTGTAAATCAAGTGTTTACGCACAACATATCAAAAAATCAGCCGATTCGGACCGTAAAATCCCGTTCAATTTGACTAAAAACAGTGAAAAACGTGAAAATATGAAAAATATGAAGAAGTAGATGAAATTCGGATCTGAATCTGATGGAATCACGATCGAAAATGTGTGTTGGATCAGTGCAATCGAGCTCCTACTCTGATACCACTTGTAGGACCGGTTTTGACTCCGAAACGATTGCGAAACGAACGTGAAACGTGCGAAATCCGTACACGAACGCGACCTAAACACACATGACGTAATATAAACGTGATTCTATTATAAAATCTGAAATCGTACAATCACTTGAATCACTTAGAGACTTTCTCTCTCTAGTTTCTCTCTCTAGAACTAGAGCTCTTCAAATCTCTAAAATGGCAAAAGTCTCTAAACTAAACATAATCTCCCTATTTATAGGCCTTGACTATTAATGAGATTTCTCATTAATTACAATTATGCCACCTTGCCTTTTTGACTAGCTATCACTAATATAACGACTCGTTTTCTTCTGTTTCTCGCTACGGCTCGGATTGACGAAGGCTATAGACATAAATGCACTAACAGGTGGCCTGGTATGAAGAAAGACATTGCCCTATACGTCTCAAAATGCCTTACTTGTCTTAAGATTAAGGCTGAACACCAACATCCTTCCGGTCTTTTGGAGCAACCAGAGATCCCATTTTGGAAATGGGAAAACATTGCTATGGATCTCATTACTAAACTTCCGCGCACTAAGAAAGGTCATGATGCCATTTGGGTAGTTGTTGATCGTCTTACTAAGTCAGCGCATTTCTTGCCAATCCGTGAGGATTTTTCTACTGAAAAGCTTGCTAAAATTTATGTGGATGAAATCGTAACTCGATATGGTGTTCCTTTGAACATTATTTCTGATAGAGATGCTCGTTTCTCTTCTCATTTTTGGAGAACCATGCAATCTGCTATTGGGACCCAACTTAATCTGAGCACTGCTTATCATCCGCAATCTGATGGTCAATCTGAAAGAACAATCCAGACTTTGGAGGATATGCTTAGAGCTTGCGTTATTGATTTTGGTAGTAGTTGGGATTCACATCTTCCATTGATTGAATTCTCCTACAACAACAGTTATCACTCCAGCATCAACATGGCTCCTTTCGAGGCTCTCTATGGTCGAAAATGTCGTTCACCAGTCTGCTGGAATGAGATAGGTGAGGCTCAACTTACTGGACCTGACCTCATTCTAGAGACAACTGATAAGGTTAAGAATGTTCGTGATAACCTACAGACAGCTCGAAGCTGTCAAAAGAGTTACGCGGACCAACGACACAAGCCTTGGAATTTCAAGTCGGTGATCGTGTATTACTTAAGGTCTCACCTTGGAAAGGTGTGATCAGATTTGGAAAGACAGGAAAACTTGCACCTAGATATGTTGGACCATTCAAGATCATCGAAAGAATCGGTAAGGTAGCCTACAGAGTTGAATTACCTGCTGAACTTGGAAATGTTCATCCAACCTTTCACGTGTCCAATCTCAAGAAGTGTTTAGCTGATGAGAACCTCCACATACCGCTTGACGAAATTCGTGTTGACAACACGATGCATTTTGTTGAAAAACCTGTGGAAATCATGGACCGTATAGTCAAATGGCTTAAACGCAAGCGCATTCCTTTGGTTAAAGTTCGCTGGGAATCTAAGCGTGGACCTGAGTTTACTTGGGAACGTGAAGATCAAATGAAGGCGATGTATCCGCATCTGTTCTTCGCAATTGCCAATTGAACCTTAACGACCATCTTTTTCCCATTGACCTCACGCCGATGCAACTTGGGAGCTTCGACATTATTGTGGGTATGGATTGGTTAGCCAAGCATCACGCAGAGGTAGTTTGTTTAGAGAAGATCATTCGTGTGCCTCTTTCATCTGGTGAGATCCTACAGGTTCGTGGTGAGAAGCCTACTAGTAGTCTCAAGCTCATGTCTTGTTTTCAAGCTCGAAAGTATCTACGAAAGAACAATGTGGCCTTCTTGGCACATGTTGTAGCAGATAAAGGCAAAGGTAAGTCTATTCAAGATATCCCTGTCATTCGGGATTATCCGGAGCTATTTCCTGAGGAGTTACCAGGATTACCCCCAGCGCGCCAAGTCGAGTTCCGTATTTATCTTGTACCTGGTGCAAATCCCATTGCCAGATCTCCTTATCGTCTTGCACCGTCTGAGATGCAAGAATTATCTAAGCAGCTTCAGGAGCTTTTAGATAAAGGTTTTATCCGTCCTAGCTTTTCCCCTTGGGGTGCTCCCGTTCTTTTTGTCAAGAAGAAGGATGGATCTTTCAGAATGTGCATCGATTACCGTGAGCTTAACAAGCTTACCGTCAAGAATCGATATCCCCTACCTCGTATTGATGATCTCTTTGATCAATTACAGGGCGCTTCTTATTTTTCGAAGATTGATCTTCGTTCTGGGTATCATCAACTTCGTGTGCATGAAGAAGATATTCCCAAGACAGCGTTCCGCACTCGTTTTGGGCATTATGAGTTCACAGTTATGCCTTTCGGTTTGACTAATGCTCCTACTGTTTTCATGGACTTGATGAATAAGGTTTGCAATCCTTATTTAGATAAGTTCATCATCGTTTTTATTGATGATATTTTGATATACTCGAAGACGCAAGCTGATCATGAGCAACATCTTCGTCTTACTCTGGAACTCCTAAAGAAAGAGCAACTTTTCGCCAAATTCTCCAAGTGCAAATTTTGGCTTAAAGAAGTTCAATTTTTGGGTCATATTGTCAACCAACAAGGTATTCATGTAGATTCCTCCAAGATCAGTGCGATTAAGGATTGGGATACGCCTACTACTCCTACCGAAGTTCGTTCATTTCTTGGTCTCGCGGGTTATTACCGCCGCATCATCGAAAATTTCTCAAAGATTGCAGTTCCCCTAACCGCTCTAACTCAGAAGAATAAACCCTTTGAATGGGGTTCTAAACAAGAAGAAGCATTTCAGACCTTGAAACAGAAGCTTTGTGATGCGCCTATCCTATCTTTGCCCGAAGGTAATGATGATTTTGTTGTGTACTGTGATGCATCCAATTTAGGACTTGGCTGTGTTCTGATCCAAAGGAACAAAGTCATAGCATATGCATCGAGGCAATTAAAGGTGCATGAGAAGAACTACACCACTCATGACCTTGAGTTGGGTGCAGTTGTTTTCGCTCACAAGATCTGGAGACACTATTTGTATGGTACAAAATGTGTGGTTTTCACTGACCACAAAAGTCTTCAGCATATCTTTAATCAGAAAGAACTCAACATGAGGCAACGACGTTGGATTGAGCTTCTAAACGACTATGACTGCGAAATTCGCTACCATCCGGGTAAAGCGAATGTCGTGGCTGACGCCTTGAGTCGTAAAGAATGTGTCAAGCTTCATTGTGTTCGTGTTCAATCTGATATCCAAGCTCGATCTGATATTCAAGCCCGCATTTCTCAGGCTCAACATGCTTGTGTTTCACAAGACTTGATGGGTAAGGAATTACCCTATCACATTAAGCCTGATCTTGAACTGAAGGGCAATGGATTGTATTATTTCATGGACCGTTTGTGGGTCCCAAGCCTAGATGATCTTCGCACTTTGCTTATGGATGAAGCTCATAAGTCTCGTTATTCTATTCATCCTGGCTCAGATAAGATGTATAAGGATCTTCGTGCTCATTATTGGTGGCCTGGTATGAAGAAAGACATTGCCCTATACGTCTCAAAATGCCTTACTTGTCTTAAGGTTAAGGCTGAACACCAACATCCTTCTGGTCTTTTGGAGCAACCAATGATCCCAGTTTGGAAATGGGAAAACATTGCTATGGATCTCATTACTAAACTTCCGCGCACTAAGAAAGGTCATGATGCCATTTGGGTAGTTGTTGACCGTCTTACTAAGTCAGCGCATTTCTTGCCAATCCGTGAGGATTTTTTTGCAGAAAAGCTTGCTAAAATTTATGTGGATGAAATCGTAACTCGACATGGTGTTCCTTTGAATATTATTTCTGATAGAGATGCTCGTTTCTCTTCTCATTTATGGAGAACCATGCAATCTGCTATGGGGACCCAACCTAATCTGAAAGAACAATCCAGACTTTGGAGTATATGCTTAGAGCTTGCGTGATTGATTTTGGTGGTAGTTGGGATTCACATCTTCCATTGATTGAATTCTCCTACAACAACAGTTATCACTCCAGCATCAACATGGCTCCTTTCGAGGCTCTCTATGGTCGAAAATGTCGTTCACCAGTCTGCTGGAATGAGATAGGTGAGGCTCAACTTACTGGACCTGACCTCATTCTAGAGACAACTGATAAGGTTAAGAAAGTTCATGATAACCTACAGTCAGCTCGAAGCCGTCAAAAGAGTTACGCGGACCAACGACACAAGCCTTGGAATTTCAAGTCGGTGATCGTGTATTACTTAAGGTCTCACCTTGGAAAGGTGTGATCAGATTTGGAAAGACAGGAAAACTTGCACCTAGATATGTTGGACCATTCAAGATCGTCGAAAGAATCGGTAAGGTAGCCTACAGACTTGAATTACCTCCTAAACTTGGAAATGTTCATCCAACCTTTCACTTGTCCAATCTCAAGAAGTGTTTAGCTGATGAGAACCTCCACATACCGCTTGACGAAATTCGTGTTGACAACACGATGCATTTTGTTGAAAAACCTGTGGAAATCATGGACCGTATAGTCAAATGGCTTAAACGCAAGCGCATTCCTTTGGTTAAAGTTCACTGGGAATCTAAGCATGGACCTGAGTTTACTTGGGAACGTGAAGATTAAATGAAGGCGAAGTATCCGCATCTTTTCTCACGAGTTTCCTCTAAACAAATTTCGGGACGAAATTTCCACAAGTAGGGGAGACTGTGACATCTGTGCTTGTAATCATGGTAAACAGTTCAGTTATCAATGAAATAAATTTATTTGATACCAATGTTTGTTTGTTTGTGTTTGATGTTTTTCATGTTTTGACTTTTATTCAATTTCAAACTATATATCGCTTTCTGGAGAATTATACGCAAACAGGTGCATAAACGTAATCAGTTTAACGCAACAAATACTCCGGAACATCAAATTATGCTTAACATACCTTAAATAACCTTTACATAACTTATAAATAAGTTTTGAAGGCTTTGGTATGGCAAAATCAAGTCTATTCGCTTACAGGGACTAAATTTGACAAACTGCAAAAGTACGCCAATTTGAACTGTAACGAACATTCCGGAACATGACCATAAGTTAAACACACCCTAAATATCCTTTACATAGCTTATAAATAGGCTCTAAGGAGTTCGGTTTGCTAAAATAAACTTTAGGCTTATTCAGGGACTAAAAGCGTCAAAAAGTGCATAAGTTTGCATTTTCGCGCATAACTTACATTCTGAATACATCCGGACGTCCAAAAATTTATGTAAGCATTAAAATATTTTATTTTAGTGTTTGGCATGAGAAAAATCCATTCGTCGCGTAATTTGGATCGTTTTTCGCGCTTATGCGCATTCCGTCGTAATTAAGCAAACATCGCGATCGTACGACCAAACGAACCGACATCCGGCATATTTTTGAGCATGTTTCATGTCCACAATGTTTAGGCATCATTTTAGGGCCTTAAAGTTGGCTTAACGGGCCTTAGAAGTGTCAGAAATGGCCTTAAAACACAACAGGGACTGAAACTGCAACTTTTGAAACTTGTTACTGATCGGTGCTGCCCAGGCGGGCCGCGTAACCTTCTGTTGTCCTCTTACGCGGGCCGCGAGGCCCTCCCAGATATACAGAAACTATGAAACAGCCTGTTAACAGCTGTTATACTTTCATTCTCTACTTGCAAACGGTTTTTGAAACACCATGGGCCATTTCTATGGGCTCTAATGGTATTAGAAAACAAGGGGCACACTTGGACGGCCTAGATCGAAGATCGTTTCCCGATAAACGATCCTAACGGTTCTAGCTTTCCTATAAATAACCCCCACCATTTCTCTAAGTTGAAGTGTGCAACACTTCATACCTGAGAAATACTTGGATAATCAATCTTGCGGGGACGCTTTGTAAGTGTTCCTTCATTCTTTTTATGCGTTTTTAGCTTGAAAGTCAAACTTCGTTTGATTTTCTGCATTGACCAGTTTATGGTCAATGTGAAGTTCGTTTGAACTTCATAACGTGAGCGTAATTACGATGGTTATAGTCCCTAGTGACTATACCTACTGATTACCACGTTATCTAGGCTCAGTGACGAGTCGTAGTTTCGGGCAAAATGCGTGTTCTCACGTATTTTGTAACCAAACTACTCTAGGGTATCAAAACCGTTTGTTTTGATATCAAAACATGTTTTCTAACTTGGCTAAACATGTTCTAGCATGTTTAGCTCGTCAGTTTTAGATTTTTGCTTGTCTAGGGTCGTAAGGGTAAGCGATCTAATCAATCGCTTATGCTTTCAAACCCG
Source organism: Helianthus tuberosus (assembly GCA_030545235.1). Lineage (NCBI taxonomy): Eukaryota > Viridiplantae > Streptophyta > Magnoliopsida > Asterales > Asteraceae > Helianthus > Helianthus tuberosus. Next base: position 18,159 of record JARYGA010051705.1, on the reverse strand, counting down.
ACCCATTTGGTAGATCATTAGGATCCGACCAAACACTTTAGGTAACCATAGTTGTATAGGGAATAACCTTCCGAGGTTATACCTTATGGTCACATCGTTTGAATAGTTGTATGATAAGTAGTTCTTATGCCTTAGGTAAATTACCAAAATGCCCTTTTTACGCCAAACTTCATTTTAAGCATATGTAACATAAATTTTGACACCTAAACTGATTTAGCAACAATATTAGACATGTTAAGGCATATATTACTTGTCATAGGACTAGTTAGGCGTTCCGAACGCATTTTACGCGAACGACGCGTTAAAGTAGCATAAGCTACCTAAACGGGTCATAACGGGTCAAAAGCACTTAGGATAAGTTTCGATTTAAAATGTAGGCTTTGTTAAACCATATTACTTGAGTTCATATACTCATTTGGTTTACAAACCCTAATGCTACCCGATCCTCCGAATAGGTCCGTTTATTAATGTTGTTACCTATATTAGGTGCCGTTCGATTCCGTAATCTCTAGCTTTGCTTGGTGGATATCTAAAGTCTGTTGAGCAATCTCAAGTGAGTACATAGACCCCTCTTTTACTGTTTCTGAAACATTTTGGGGTGAAACACATGTGCCTACTTGTTATTTTCATGCTTTCCCATGTTTTTCATATTATATACTTGCTATGTTCATTAGTACACTATTAATACATAAATTTCATTTTGTCTTGCTATGTATGTTAACTTAGCATATTTAGCACATTGATTTACATGACTTTTCTGCTATGTATGTTCACTTAGCATATTTAGCACATTGATTTACATGACTTTTCTGCTATGTATGTTTACTTAGCATATTTAGCACATTGATTTACATGAATTTTCTGCTTTGTATGTTAACTTAGCATACTTAGTACATACTTTCATTACATGTTTGTTTCTAGTATAACATTTGGTTTGTACAACGGGACTAAACTACATTCATTAACATTAGCTACGCTGCTCGGTAGTAAGTAATGGTACCATAGGACTTGACAAATCCCGTTCCTGACATCCTAGGTTTGTTTGGATGTAAGGAATGACTGAATCCGAATACATTTTACTTTGATAATCTTTACTCAAAGGTTATCCTGCTGTCTCAAGGCTTGAATGTATGCGTTAACTCACCGCATAAGTGTCTGTATCAATAAAACATGCATTTATTTTACAAAACATAACTTTTGGTTTATTCAAAATACTTTGTTTTATACATATTTACTTGTGGTATAAGTAGTCTCATTTTACTTACCATACATAACTTTTGTTTACACATTACATGACTTATATTCAACTTGGCTTATACTATGACATTTGACTATTTGACTAAAACATGGATATCTTACAATGTTGGTTGGTTTAAGTGACTTAAATAACGAGGCGTGTGTAATATGATACAAGCACGGTGGATACGCCGCTGGTACTTCCTATATATAAGTGTTTGTATGATATTACATATCGTAGCGTCATTTAAACCACTTCAGTTTAGACATATTACATTTACAACGCATTTTCACTTAAACATTGTTTTACAAATAACTTGGTTTATACAAACTCTTTTTACTTGGTTATTCTCTTAACCATACATTATTCTTTCATATATACATATCATCTGATTTTGCTATCGTTTTTATATGATTTATAAAACAAAACAATTAACAAGGTTCATGACTTATTTTCATTAAACATTTACTTTAAACTCAAGTCATGAATCCTATTTTCATAAAACCTATGTATCTCACAGACATTTTTATGCTGACGTACCTATTTTCACATGTGTTTTCAGGAGCTGCTGCTTAGGATGTTCGTGACACACTAGGGCGGACCTGTGCCTTAGAGACTTAAAATAAAGATAGACTTAGTTTAATTATGTTGTGTACTCTTTGGTTCTTGTTTTGAAACAATGTATTCCGCCTTTGGTTGTTGAATAAAATGTAATTTTAATTACCATGGTTGAAAAAACAATAATTCTGTTACAACACTCCCTGACGTTTCCACCACGATTTTATGTTTTACGTGGTCGGGGTGTGACATATTGCTCCCGCAAAATCAGAAGCCCTGGTATAATACCCCAGATATCATCACGTAAAAAAGACCTAGTATGTCAGAAATAGAGCCTTTCAAACAGGATTCAGGGGTTACCTATACATCCGAGAGATGTTCCCTACGTAAAAGCAAGAAATGATTTAGGTTTATATCCCGAACAAACCTACTAAATGTGTAAAAACCTATCGGCATATCATCTGCAAGACTACTTAACACATTTAAACTTTACATATCTTTAGCGTACTGCAATTGTCTAGCTGATGTACTATCGTTTCCCCTTTTTACACAAACTCTTTTTGACTTTTCCAATGTTTTTGGATTTTGAAATTTTATCATGTTTTTGTATTTTCTGAAAACTTTCTCCCCCTAAAATCAAAAACATATTTTTGTGTTTTTGGTTTTATCAAGAACATTAAAGAAAATTGTATAGAAATATGACAACAGGACGCAGATCACTTCGGATCGCCATCCTCCTCGGCCACACACTCAACAACCCTCCCAGAAAACAAATTTTTCAACCCGTTCAATTTTAAAAGATAGTTAAATCTTGTTTTATCAAAGGGTTTTGTGTAAAAATCAGCTCTCTGATCATCGGTGTGTGTATGATCAATTCGAATCAATTTTTTCTCGTAGCAATCGCGAATAAAATGATGTCGAATCTCAATATGTTTCGTTTTAGAGTGATGCACCAGATTTTTAGTAATATTTATGGTTGCCTCATTTTCCACAAAGATTGGCGTGTCTAAGAACTGCAAACCATAGTCCCTCATTTGCTGCTGGATCCAGAGGATCTGAGAGCAACAGCTGGAAGCCGAAACGTATTCAGCCTCACAGGTCGAGAGAGCGACTGTGGTTTGTTTCTTGCACTGCCAAGTAATTAGCCGAGTTCCGAAGAACTGGCACCCAGTAGTGGTGGACTTTGCGTTCAACTTACAGGACCCGAAGTCAGAGTCAGCATAACCAGTAAGAGAAAAGTCACTGAATTTAGGATACCACAAGCCGGTGCTTGGGCAACCTTTGAGATACCGTAAAATTCTCTTCACAATCTGCATGTGTGATTGTCTCGGACTCGACTGATACCGGGCACAGAGGCAGGTTGGATACATTATGTCCGGCCGTGACGCTGTCAAATACATTAAAGATCCAATGATTGACCGATAAAGCGTCTCATCCACTTTCTCTCCACTTTCGTCCGGACATACCCCATGATTTTGAGCCAGTGGGTTGAAATAGGAGATGATTCAGACATGTTGAATTTGTCCAACACATCATTCACGTATTTGGTTTGGTGTATGAAGATTCCATCGAACAATTGCTCAACCTGAAGCCCTAGGAAAAACTTCATCTCCCCCATCGAACTCATTTCAAACTTTTTCTTCATAACCTTCTCAAACTCTTTGCACAGCTCATCGTTTGTCGATCCGAAAATGATATCATCAACGTAGATTTGAACGATAAGTAGATGTCCTGCAACCTCTTTTGTAAACAAGGTACTATCGACCATCCCTCTGGTGAACCCATTGGTCAGCAGATGTTGGGAAAGCGTCTCGTACCAGGCTCTCGGGGCCTAGTGTAAACCGTATAGCACTTTGTCGAGAAGATACACCTTGTCTTTGTGCACTGGATCGGTAAAACCCGGTGGTTGTCCGACGTACACTTCTTCTTTGATCTTTCTGTAAAGGAATGCAGATTTGACATCTAATTGGTAGACCTTGAATCATTTCCAAGACGCGAATGCCAGGAAGATTCTAATCGCCTCGAGTCTAGCAACGGGAGCATACACTTCGGTAAAGTCGATCCCCTCTTGCTGACTAAAACCTTGGACTACCAAACGTGCTTTGTTTCGTACAATTACCCCTCTATCATCCCGCTTACACTTGAAGACTCATTTGGTCTTGATCAGATTTTGATTTTCCGGTAGATCAACCAATCTCCATACTCCAAGCTTCTCAAACTGTTGCAGCTCTTCCTGCATTGCATTTACCCAGCTTTCCTCAGTTAATGCTTCTTTATATGTCTTTGGCTCTACCTGTGAAATAAAGCATTTCAATGAGAATTCTTCCTGTAAAGGAGCTACAGAAGAATAAAAACATGTAAGGGCTTTGTTGATTTGATCACGCGTTTTCACGCCACTGTGAAGGTCACCAATGATTTGTTCTGAAGGATGATAAGATAAAGTTCTCGGCATGACTGTATCAGGTACGCTCACTTCCGATTGCAAATTTGTGATATCCTGATCACCCGTGTGAGTAACAGCTTCTGAAGTTGCAATATTCGGTTCCTCCTCAAAAATCAGATCGGATTCTGATTCTGAGTCGTCAGATTGATCAAATGTTGGAGTTGGTTCTTCTGGGGGTTTGTGTGCAGTTCCACTTAGACCGGCCTCATAATCATTTGAACCCTCGGTAGGCGGGGAAACTACCAACGGTCTCGGTACTTGATCTTGCGAAAGAGACTGATGTTGTTGGTATAAGTATGCTAGTTCCTCTTCACTTGGCTCAGTCGGCAACTGGAATGACTCCCAGAGTTTATCATAATCAAATAGCAATCTGTTTCTGGGAAGTTGTTCCGGAGCAGTAAACTTCAGACAGTCAACGTGCTGAACTTGTATAATCTTTCCTAAGCATGGAACAAATACTCTCTTCAGTGGACTCGCATAACCTACAAAAAAAACCTTCGTTAACTTTTGCACCAAATTTACCATCTAGATCAATAAATGTGCATGGTGATCCAAAAGGTTCTAAGAATTTCAGATTTGGTTTATAGCGATGAAGTAATTCGAAGCAGGTTTTCTTGTACTTCTTTACTGTAAGAACACGATTTAGCGTGTAACATGCTGCAACAACTGCTTCACTCCAAAAGAATATCGGTAATTTGGAATCGGCTAGCATAGTTCGAGTTGTTTCGACCAGTGTGCGATTCTTTCGTTCTGCGACACCATTTTTGTTGTGGAGTATACGGTGCGCTGAATTCATGAAGAATGCCTTTGTCATTGTAGAATTCAAGCATACGGTTGTTTTTGAACTCCGTTTCGTTGTCGCTTCGAATTCTTCTGATCGGCAGTTTGTATAGCTTCTCCATCTTTTTGAATAAAATCATCAACGAATCAAATGGTTCATCTTTTCTTTCGAGACACATCACCCATGAAAATCTTGTATAGTCGTCAGTGACCACTAGACAATACAGATCTCCACTTACGCTCTTCACATTTACCGGTCTGAAAAGATCCATATGGAGTCTTTCGAGCGGTAGTCTGATGGAGTTTAAAAGCTTCTTTGGGTGTTGTCACACCCCGACCACGTAAAACAACAAAACGTGGCGGAAACGTCGGGGAATGTTGTAACATAATCATTGTTTCATAACACATGGAAATTTAAATATTTGTTTTATTAAATAAAAGAGTTACATTGTCTTGACAATCAAAGAAACATAACATAAATAACTAGTCTTGCATCTTTTATTGTCACTAAGGCCCAAGTCCGCCTAAGTGTATCTTGATAAATCCTATGCATCATATCCTGAAACACATGTGAAAATAGGTACGTCAGCATAAAAATGCCTGTGAGATACATAGGTTTTGGGAAAATAGAATTCATGACTTGTAAGTTTAGAAAAGAGTTGTTTAGCAAAAGTCAGTCATGAACCTTGTAATTCGTTTTGTTTTGTAAATCGTTTAAAAAGCGATAAGATAGAATGATATGTATAAATAAAAGAATAATGTATAACCAAGTAAAATGAGTTTGTATTAGATAAGTTGTTTGTAAAACAATGTATTATGAAAAGTATGTTAATTGTAAAAATGTTATAGGTCTAAATTGAAATGATTCAAATAACGCTACGATATGTAATACCATACAAGCACTTATATATAGGAAGTACCAGCGGCGTATCCACCATACTTGTATCGTATTACACACGCCTCGTTACTTAAATCACTTACCCAAAGTAAAATGTTTATGTGTATATCAATGTCTAATGTCTATGTCTAATGTTTATGTCTAATGTAAATCATGAATTGTGTATGTAAATGTCAAAATGTTTATGTATGGTAAGTGAAATATATCAACTAAACAATATGTAAAATGCACAAAAACAAGGTATTGAAGTAAAACATGGTTTAAATCAAAGTTATGTTTTGTGTAATAAATGCATGCTATACTGATATAAACATTTATGCGGTATTGTGAAAATTCATACATCCAAGCCTTGAGACAGTCGGATAACCCTTTCAGTCAAGGTTATCAAAAAAAATGTATTCGGATTCGGTCATTCCTTCCATCCAAACAAACCCGAGATTACAGGAATGGGATTTCTCAAGTCCTATGGTACCACTACCTATTACCGAGCGGCATGATCGGTGTTAATGAATGTACATTGTCTCATTTAAACAAACCAAATGTCATACCAAAATGTAAGCATGTGATGAATAGAATAATGTACTAAGTATGCACACAATGGGCATACATAGCATAGATTGTAATGTAAAATAATGTACTAAATACGCACACAATGGGCATACATAGCATGTAATGTAAGGCAATGTACTAAGTACGCACACAATGGGCATACATAGCCTAAAATGTAATGAAATCATGTACTATAAATGTACTAATGAACATAGCAGGTATATGATGTGAAAGCATGAAAGTAACAAGTAGGCACATGTGTTCCACCCCAAAACGTTTGAAAACGGTAAAAGAGGGGTCTACGTACTCACTTGAGATTGCTTAGTAATCCTTGAGTAACAACCAAACAATGCTAGAGATCACGGATATCAAACGACACCTAATATAGGTAACTATGTTAATAAACCGGACCTAAATCGGAAGATCGGATAGAATGAGGGCTCGTAAACCAAATGAGTATGGGAACTCATGTAGTATGGTTTAACAAAGCCTACATACTAAATGAAACCTAACCTAAGTGCTTACGACCCATTACGACCCGTTTAGGTAGCTTATGCTACTTTAACGCGTCGTTCGCGTGAAACGCGTTTGGACCGCTTAACTAGTCCTATGACAAGTAACATATGCCTTAACATGTCTAATATTGTTGTTAAATCAGTTTAGATGTCAAAAGTTATGTTACATATGTTTAAAATGAATTTTGGCATCAAAGGGGTATTTTGGTAATTTACCTAAGGCATATAAACTACCTATCATACAACTACTTAAACGAAGCGACCATAAGGTATAACCTCGGAAGGTTATTCCCTACATACTATGGTCACCTAATGTGTTTGGTCGGATCCTAATGATCGACCAAATGGGTCGGGTTCGAAGGTATAAGCGATTTATTAGATCGCTTACCCTTACGACCCTAGACAACGTGGTAATCAGTAGGCATAGTCACAAGGGACTATAACCATCGTGATTACGCTCACGTTGCGAAGTTCAAACGAACTTCGCATTGACCATAAACTGGTCAACGTAGAAAGTCAAACAAATTTTGACTTTCGGACTCGAAAAGCAATAAAAGAACGAAGGAACACTTACAAAGGGTCCCCACAAGATTGATAATCCAAGTATTCTCAGGTATGAGGTGATGAAACACCCCAACTTAGAGAAATCTCAGATTTCAAGTGGGTTTTGCAATGAAGTGGGTTGGGTATTAAGAGATTTCGGTTCACCGTTAGGATCGTTTCTTGGAGAAGAGGGAATGATCACATCCCTACACTTGTTGGCAAGCTCATGAACATCAATTGGCCCCCCATGATCAGTTAGCAACAAGTGGAAATGGCCTTTGGAGTGTTTAAAAGCTGATAACAGCAGCCAAATACGATTTGCTGCATCTGGCCCCTGCTTGCGCACCGTAACACTCAGAGTGTTGAGGTGCGCAAGGGACTACTTTCACAGATTTACACTTTTGGTCCCTGTTAGTGTTTTGAGCTATTTTCAACATGTTTAAAGCCCGTTAACCCCATTTTAAAGCTCTAAAATGAATTTAAAGTATAGGGAACTTAAAATGTGCTCAAAAATATCTCGGGTGTAAGTTCGTTTGGCCGTACGATCTCGGTGTTCGCTTAATTACGACGGAATGCGCCTAAGCGCGAAAAACGATCCAAATGGCGTGACGAATGGAGTTTTCTTATGCCAAACACTAAAATAAAATATTTTAGTGCTTACATAAATTTTTGGATGTCCGGATGTATTCAGAACGTAAGTTATGCGCAAAAGTGCAAACTTGTGCACTTTTTGACACTTGTAGTCCCTGAATGACCCAAAAGTTTATTTTAGCACACCGAACCCCTCAAAGCCTATTTCTAAGCTATGTAAAGGATATTTATGGTATGTTCAACTTATGGTCATGTTCCGGAATGTTTGTTACAGTTCAAATTGGCATACTTTTGCAGTTTGTCAAATTTAGTCCCTGTAAGCGAATTAACTTGATTTTGCCATACCAAAGCCTTCGAAACTTATTTCTAAGTTATGTAAAGGTTATTTAAGGTATGTTAAGCCTATTTCACTATTCCGGAGTGTTCGTTGCATTAAATTGGTTATATTTACGCATCAGTGCGCGTATAACATTCCAGAAAGCGATTTAGGGTCTGAAATCGAACAAGAATTGATATGTGCAAATGATACACACATTTGTACAAATCCCAAGTATGAAATACAATATTTCATTGGTTTGGTATTTGTTTGATGGTCGCAGTGACCCAGGTGTCACAGTCTCCCCTACTTTTGGAAATTTCGTCCCGAAATTTATTCAGAGGAAACTTGTGAGAGTTTAAAACATGAAGTTGAAAAGATCAAACAACACTGGTTAGAGTTCTTGAACTTCTAGTAACTTTAAATAACATCATGCGTACAATGTAGGAGGGACACTTATATAATAGTCTATTAAGCGTTATTGGTGCGTCCACCGTACCTCCATTACATCGTTCACATTTTGTTATTGTGGTCGCTATCGGTTCTTACACATAATAAATCTTACTGTGGTTTCCGTGCACTGAATTTCATAATTATGTACGCGTCCATAATTAGACAATTCCTTGCATAGTTTACACAGTCTATTTTATAATGTGTAGGGAAAACCAAATGAACAAACCTGTGATGAGTGTGACTAGACCACCATAGGGTCCCTTTTATTAAATCAATAAATGATTTTAATAGACAACCAAGGAGTCTTTTCAGCTTATATCATCACATGTCATTCTTAACTAGATTTTTTTTTTGAATCAATCTTTTAGTCTAGACCCCTAAAATGGTCTATTATGAATCATGGAGTAGTACTATATAATCCAAGGGTCTTAACTATTACATAGAAGCCCATTAAGGATTTAAGGTAGTACCTTTTTGAATATCCTACTACGAATCCGTCATATGAAGATATGAAAGATTCTACAAGGATTTGGATAACGAATAACCAGAGTATAAAACACAAAATGCATAAAAGAAAACACAAGATGCATAAACACATAGTCATATAACCACAAAGATTGTTTATCTAGATCTTTAATTTGTTAATTTGTTTTGCTCACAGAGCATATGTATTTAAAGCACACTAGGAATCCATCTCGTGGATTTCATTTGGTACTTTAAACATTATCAAGAATCTAACTATAAAAATAGAAAGATTTTTAAAAGAAAAATTCGATTTCGATTATAAGAAACCGAAATGTTCGAATTTAGGTGCACAAGGAATCCAATTAAGGACTCTGATTTGAATGATAATCATCCACAAGGGTCTAAATGTGAAGATAAAAAGACCCCATATGGATTTTAGAAGTTGAAGATGTTTTGAAACCTTGCACTTGATGTGCTTAGGTCAAAACATGAAGTAAAATGCTTATGAAGTTGAGATGCCAGATATGCCAAGGCGACATATGAAGCGAAATTTGAAAGTTAAGTCAATGTATGAAGAAAATATTTTTGAAAACTATGCATGGGGTTCTTAAAAAATGTGTTCAATGTTTTTGAAACCTTATATATAATACCTTTGAAATCATAAAGTAGGTGTATTAGGTAGGTATATTTATAAAAATGTTTTAAAAAATCGTGCGAGATGAATTTTGAAATTATGTATAAGGTTTTTGAAAACATGAATGATGCTTTTGAAATCGTGCACTTGATAAGAAAATGTACGGTGTTAATATTGTCTTCAGACTATATGAAACATTTTGAAATTATGAAGGTTGTTTTTGAAAACATAGCCAATGTTTTTGAAATAACATAGACAATGCATTTAAAAAAAATGTTTTCAAACTATATGAAATGTTTTGAAATCATGAGAGTTGTTTTGAAAACTTATGTTATGCATGTTGAAGAAATCATAACATAATGGATATGAGATTTGAAAATATCCTTGGTTATCTAACCAAGGATTCAAAGGCACAGATGTGCAGAAGTACGATTACTCATAATGTCACTTTATTTCCTGTACTTCGTTTCTTAGAATAAAATGAGTACTTAGAATTTACCAAGGGGATCATGAGCAAACGCAAGAATGGGAAAATTCGCAAGAGTAGTTTGTAAGGAATGTAGTTCCTTGTCGTAGGTAACATAGGGAAAAGTCATACACTCACGTAACTACACTTGTATATCAGAATTGTGAACAACAATTTATTTATAAACAAAACAGATTGTTTCACATTACAAGAAAATAGAAGAAACAAAAGCATAAAACAACAACAACAACTGTTCCATGGACCTTGACAACAAAAGGAAATAATACATAAGGCTTGATTATTTCTAAGCAACATTGTCTTTTAGTTGGTCCGATGCTCATCCCTGCACTGGATTCGCATTAGCAATCTTTGGGCAATTTCTTCGGAAATGGCCCATCTCGCCACAGTTGAAGCAAGGACCTGGTGGAAAACGAGCTTGAGCAGGATTTACTTGAGGTTGGTTTGGACCACCTTGGTTTGGGGTAAATCGACAAGCATTTGCCAGGTGACCGAGTCGCCCACATGATGCACATAAACGACACTGTAGGTGAGCTAAGTGGTGTGCATTACATTTGTTGCATATCGGTGCAGTACCGGCATAAGGTTTCCTTGCAGGAGGTTGAGTTGGTTGGTTGCGGGTGGCTTGACCATTGTGAGTGACCACGGCGAAGTTCTGAGAAGCCTTTCGCTTCTTTGACTTCCTAGGGGATCGTTCATCCATGGTCTTTGATTCCTTGATTTGTTTCTTTGCTGGTGGTGCTGGCTCGATTTCTGCTTCGTTCGGTGACTCTTGAGTGGCTTCATTGTTGAGACGAGAGGCTTCATTGTTGAGACGAGACATGGCAATGCCTAACCCATAGTCTTCATAATCACTTCGCCTATTTGCTGGACAAATTTGGCTGTTTGCTCGGACATTTGACCGTTGCTGAGAGGAAGAGACATTCCAGAAGGAAATGAAAGATATAGGAGGAAACAAATGAAATGTTATCGGCAAATAAAACAAAATGACAACGCATAGAAATTGCGATCATTTGTTTGTTACCTAAGGCAAACAAATGAGATGGTGACTAATCAAAGTAAACGGATCATATTAATGTATCACTGAAGACATGCTCGCTTATAAGTGAACACTCACCCCAAGAGTTCCCAGGTAAGAGTGACTGGTCCGATACTGCGGATTTGTATGAACACTCTAGCCTTTGACAGAAAACTCAGGGTACAGGCATTCACTCTTCCAGTTTGCACGTGTTCACATCATAAAACCCAAACTTTGACGAGATTTGAAAAAAACTTAGAGGGTTCAAAACCTTACAATAGAGGGTTCAAAACCTAGTAATCAATCATCCTAGAACAGATGATTAGTTTTCAAAGCGGTTTTGAAATTTGTGTTCTTGTTGTAGTTGTCGCCTAAGGATAGGTAACAGTATTGTTTTATGACTAAACGCAAGTAAACTCGCGTTAAGGTCCTAGGAAGGTTATAGACTAGGTCAAAGTATTACTAATAACCTAATTCCCTATAACCATGAGCTCTGATACCAACTCTTCTGTCACACCCCGACCACGTAAAACAACAAAACGTGGCGGAAACGTCGAGGAGTGTTGTAACAGACGTCGGGGAGTGTTGTAACAGAATCATTGTTTCATAACACATGGAAATTTAAATATTTGTTTTATTAAATAAAAGAGTTACATTGTCTTGACAATCAAAGAAACATAACATTAATAACTAGTCTTGCATCTTTTATTGTCACTAAGGCCCAAGTCCGCCTAAGTGTATCTTGATAAATCCTATGCATCATATCCTGAAACACATGTGAAAATAGGTACGTCAGCATAAAAATGCCTGTGAGATACATAGGTTTTGTGAAAATAGAATTCATGACTTGTAAGCTTAGAAAAGAGTTGTTTAGCAAAAGTCAGTCATGAACCTTGTAATTCGTTTTGTTTTGTAAATCGTTTAAAAAGCGATAAGATAGAATGATATGTATAAATAAAAGAATAATGTATAACCAAGTAAAATGAGTTTGTATTAGATAAGTTGTTTGTAAAACAATGTATTATGAAAAGTATGTTATTTGTAAAAATGTTATAGGTCTAAATTGAAATGATTCAAATAACGCTACGATATGTAATACCATACAAGCACTTATATATAGGAAGTACCAGCGTCGTATCCACCATACTTGTATCGTATTACACACGCCTCGTTACTTAAATCACTTACCCAAACCAAACCACCAAAGTAAAATGTTTATATGTATATCAATGTCTAATGTCTATGTCTAATGTTTATGTCTAATGTAAATCATGAATTGTGTATGTAAATGTCAAAATGTTTATGTATGGTAAGTGAAATATATCAACTAAACCATATGTAAAATGCACAAAAACAAGGTATTGAAGTAAAACATGGTTTAAATCAAAGTTATGTTTTGTGTAATAAATGCATGCTATACTGATATAAACATTTATGCGGTATTGTGAAAATTCATACATCCAAGCCTTGAGACAGTCGGATAACCCTTTCAGTCAAGGTTATCAAAAAAAATGTATTCGGATTCGGTCATTCCTTCCATCCAAACAAACCCGAGATTACAGGAATGGGATTTCTCAAGTCCTATGGTACCACTACCTATTACCGAGCGGCATGATCGGTGTTAATGAATGTACATTGTCTCATTTAAACAAACCAAATGTCATACCAAAATGTAAGCATGTGATGAATAGAATAATGTACTAAGTATGCACACAATGGGCATACATAGCATAGATTGTAATGTAAAATAATGTACTAAGTACGCACACAATGGGCATACATAGCATGTAATGTAAGGCAATGTACTAAGTACGCACACAATGGGCATACATAGCATGTAATGTAAGGCAATGTACTAAGTACGCACACAATGGGCATACATAGCCTAAAATGTAATGAAATCATGTACTATAAATGTACTAATGAACATAGCAGGTATATGATGTGAAAGCATGAAAGTAACAAGTAGGCACATGTGTTCCACCCCAAAACGTTTGAAAACGGTAAAAGAGGGGTCTATGTACTCACTTGAGATTGCTTAGTAGTCCTTGAGTAACAACCAAATAATGCTAGAGATCACGGATATCAAACGGCACCTAATATAGGTAACTATGTTAATAAACCGGACCTAAATCGGAAGATCGGATAGAATGAGGGCTCGTAAACCAAATGAGTATGGGAACTCATGTAGTATGGTTTAACAAAGCCTACATACTAAATGAAACCTAACCTAAGTGCTTACGACCCATTACGACCCGTTTAGGTAGCTTATGCTACTTTAACGCGTCGTTCGCGTGAAACGCGTTTGGACCGCTTAACTAGTCCTATGACAAGTAACATATGCCTTAACATGTCTAATATTGTTGTCAAATCAGTTTAGATGTCAAAAGTTATGTTACATATGTTTAAAATGAATTTTGGCATCAAAGGGGTATTTTGGTAATTTACCTAAGGCATATAAACTACCTATCATACAACTACTTAAACGAAGCGACCATAAGGTATAACCTCGGAAGGTTATTCCCTACATACTATGGTCACCTAATGTGTTTGTTCGGATCCTAATGATCGACCAAATGGGTCGGGTTCGAAGGTATAAGCGATTAATTAGATCGCTTACCCTTACGACCCTAGACAACGTGGTAATCAGTAGGCATAGTTACAAGGGACTATAACCATCGTGATTACGCTCACGTTGCGAAGTTCAAACGAACTTCGCATTGACCATAAACTGGTCAATGCAGAAAGTCAAACAAAGTTTGACTTTCGGACTCGAAAAGCAATAAAAGAACGAAGGAACACTTACAAAGGGTCCCCGCAAGATTGATAATCCAAGTATTCTCAGGTATGAGGTGATGAAACACCCCAACTTAGAGAAATCTCAGATTTCAAGTGGGTTTTGCAATGAAGTGGGTTGGGTATTTATAGATTTCGGTTCACCGTTAGGATCGTTTCTTGGAGAAGAGGGAATGATCACATCCCTACACTTGTTGGCAAGCTCATGAACATCAATTGGCCCCCCATGATCACTTAGCAACATGTGGAAATGGCCTTTGGAGTGTTTAAAAGCTGATAACAACAGCCAAAAATGATTTGCTGCATCTGGCCCCTGCTTGCGCACCGTAACACTCAGAGTGTTGAGGTGCGCAAGGGTCTACTTTCACAGATTTACACTTTTGGTCCCTGTTAGTGTTTTGAGCTATTTTCGACATTTTTAAGGCCCGTTAACCCCATTTCAAAGCTCTAAATGAAGTTAAAGTATAGGGAACTTAAAATGTGCTCAAAAATATCTCGGGTGTCGGTTCGTTTGGCCGTACGATCGCGGTGTTCGCTTAATTACGACGGAATGCGCATAAGCGCGAAAAACGATCCAAATGGCGTGACGAATGTATTTTTCTTATGCCAAACACTAAAATAAAATATTTTAGTGCTTACATAAATTTTTGGATGTCCGGATGTATTCAGAACGTAAGTTATGCGCGAAAGTGCAAACATATGCACTTTTTGACACTTTTAGTCCCTGAATGACCCAAAAGTTTATTTTAGCACACCGAACCCCTCAAAGCCTATTTCTAAGCTATGTAAAGGATATTTATGGTGTGTTCAACTTATGGTCATGTTCCGGAATGTCTGTTACAGTTCAAATTGGCATACTTTTGCAGTTTGTCAAATTTAGTCCCTATAAGCGAATTAACTTGATTTTGCCATACCAAAGCCTTCGAAACTTATTTCTAAGTTATGTAAAGGTTATTTAAGGTATGTTAAGCCTATTTCACTATTCCGGAGTGTTTGTTGCATTAAACTGGTTATATTTACGCATCAATGCGCGTTTAACCTTCCAGAAAGCGATTTAGGGTCTAAAATCAAACAAGAATTTATATGTGCAAATTATACACACATTTGTACAAATCCCAAGTATGAAATACAATATTTCATTGTTTTGTTATTTGTTTGATGGTCGCAGTGACCCAGGTGTCACAGGTGTGACTTCCTCGTTTGCTTACCCGTTTTGCATTCTACACAATCATCATTCAGATGGAAATTTTTCAAATTAACACCTTCAACAAGATCATTGTGAACTAAGAAATTCATTTTTCTCACATGAATGTGACCCATCTTACGATGCCACATTATTGATTCTTTTTCAGTTGCTTTTGTTTTAGTTACAAAACATTGTGCCTTTTTGTCTGATGTTGTTGCGACGCTCATGTCTAGGACATACAAATCATTTTCACGAGGAGCGCGCATCAACACCATATCTTCTGGAATTTTAAAACCTGGTTTAATGATCAAACACTCATTTTTTGTAAAATGAAATGTGAACGACTTGTCACAAATCTGTGATATGCTTAACAGATTGTTTTCTAGTTCAACGATGTAATTCACTTTATCAAAAGTGACAACTCCATTGGTAAGAATTCCTTCACCAACGATTCTTCCTCCCTGTGTTCCGGCAAAGCCAACATATCCTCCACTAATTGATTTGACATCATAGAGTAGTGCTAACATCCCAGTCATGTGTCTTGAGGCGCCGCTATCCATGATCCACTTGGAGATGATCGACCTCGGAAGCCCCTGGACACATCAAAGACATTCACTTAAACAACGATGCCTAAGATTTTTCAGTATTTGGAACAGTACCAAACATAATATCATGAGCCACGTCAACTTTTGGAATGTTGAAGACAACGTTTGGAACAACAGGTTTTGACTTTGATTTTAGATCTCCCTCCTTGATTGGTGGGAATTCTTCAATCAATTTGTCCAATTCAAAATCAATATTTTCATTGTTAGTTGCAACGACTGTCAGCTCAGATTTTAAAACCTTTTCCATTTTCTTTTCTTCAGACGATTGTTTAGGTTTTTCCACCCATGATTGATTTTGAAAAATCTTCGTTTTAGGATAAATCTTTGAAGTCATTGGAGATTTTGAAGATTCACCAATCTCAAAGGTTGATTTTGGCTTGTCCTCGGACTTCAAAGATTCACCGCGTTTCAGAATACGCACAGGGGAAACTATCGGTGTTTTACCCTTAACATCATTTGAAGTTTTAGGTTTGGGTTTCTGGAAAACTGGTTTTTCAATCCTTTTAACACACTGTTTGGCCAGGTGACCAATTTCATTGCAACGATAACAGACTCTTTTGTCGTACTCAACAAAAGTAGATCTGTTGGTCTCATTTTTCAACTTTTTGGCTGCATTGAAATCGTCAACTACTTTCTGACTAAAGATATAATCTTTTTCATCTATTGTATTCTAACCCGCCACAAACACATCACTCAAATTTTCTTTTGGCTTAACCTCTTTCTTAGCCATTTTCTTCTCAAAACCGACACCTTTCTTTTTGAAATTGTTACCATGGCTTTTGTTACCATTGTTACCCACCCATTCTTTCTTCCCTGGCTTGTTTGATTGTTGTTTCACAAAAGATTTTTTCAGTTTTGATAGAAACGCATTGTTGTTGACTTCTGAAATATCAATTTCCACAAGTTTAAACACTTTTTCAACATTTACCAAATTCGCATTCTGAATCGGGTACTAAAAATCAGTATAGAGTTTGTCAGTTCTGATCATTATGTAAACCACAATGATCGAATCGTCATCCACAACTTTATCTGATTTTGGTATGAACTTGTCAAGAAAGTTTCCATCATCTTCAGAATCTGAACTTGATTTCTCCAAATGAGTTTTAACCGTTCCGAAATCAGAGTTATCACTTTCTTCATCCAACACTTGGTCAACAACAGTTTTAATCACTTGTGACTCGTTGTCGGTGTCAGATGGAGAGAATGTAACATCAATGTTTTCCTATAACTCATTCTCTACAGTTCTCCACTTGAGATTCAAAGCTGCTTCCACCCCATCTGGATATTTCTATGTATAATGATTCCACATTAGGGGTGGAACATTGTTGAAAGCAGGTTTAGCATCAGATTATTGAGGAACAATCTGATCAATCACATAAGATGAAGAAATATAACTGATCAATTTCTTATCAACTCTTTCTGTTTCAATACGCATCAAATCAAGTTCCTTTTTCAAAGATGCTATTGTGTCCAGATGAATGTTAATCTCCATTTGCTTTTCAATGACCGTTCCTTTGAGCAAATTAACGACTTTATCATTTTCTATACTTTCATTTTGAATCATTTTAATAAAACGTGATAAAATGTCGTAAGCTTCTTTCACATCATGAAGATTGAATTTTACTTTGTCGGTATATTTTTTCAATTCTTGAAACTGTTTGTCTTTTTCAAGACAATCCATGCAGGGTTTTAAAAAGTTTTCGCATGGTGTTTCAGGAATTTGATCAACTTTTTCAAGAACCTTTTCTTCTTTATCAGTTTTAATTTCTTGTTTACCAAACCCTTCAGACTCAGACTCTGATTTTTCTCCTGATTTGATATCCACATTTTCTGATTTAAACTTGGACTCCTTTTCGACTGACTCCTTTTCAACTGACTCCTTTTCGACTGACTCCGTTTCGACAGACACTGACTCTTGAGTTTTGCCTACCTCTTGCAACTTGACCATCAGCGCTTTGTCAGCTATTTCTTTTAGAGTTTCTTCATTCATCTCTTTAGCAACATCTATGATTTCTTCAACCAGAGCTTTTTCTACTTCATATAATGGACAAAAACCTGTAGTTCGCTCGCTAAAGAAACCTGCAAAAG
>JARYGA010051704.1:0-51496 GCA_030545235.1 Helianthus tuberosus | reverse complement strand
GAAATCGGTCCTCGGTAGTTTACCCAACTATTTTTTATCGCTCTACAAGTGTCCCTCGGCCGTACTGAAGGTATTAGAAGGTATAAGAAGAAAGTTCCTTTGGGGTGGATGTAGCGTCAACAATAAAATAAGGTGGGTTAAATGGGAAAAAGTGGTAGCACACAAAGATTTTGGAGGGCTTGGTATTGGGAACATTAGGGACCTTAATATGGCACTCTTAATAAAGTGGTGGTGGAGGTTCAAAATGGAGCGGAATTAACTATGGGTGAAAGTATTAAAAGCTATACACCATAGTAATAGGAAAATAGAATCCATACCGGTAAAAAAGACACTAACGGGTGTGTGGAAAAACATTGGGGAAATTGGGAAAGAATTCACGAAATGTAATGTCGATGTCACTAAAAGTTTGAAGAGCAAGGTCGGGTTGGGGGATAAAACAATGTTTTGGGTTGAAACATGGCTAGGAAACGAACCATTGATGGTACGATTCCCAGGTCTTTATCAATTGGCACTAAATAAGAAAGCGATAGTAAAAGATTGCTATCGGGTAAATAATGGGGGTAAGATTTTGGGACTGGGGTTGGTCGAGGGCACCGAGCAGTGTAACGGAAATTCAAGAGATGAACATCTTAAATGCGTTGGTGCAACAACAACCAATATCACTGAAAGAAGATGAATGGTACTAGAAGAATAACGATCAGGAAGGTTTTACTGTAAGAGGAGTAAGACAATCTTTAGCTTCACAGGTAGATCTGAACGAACAGGCAAACGAATTCGTGTGGAACAGATGGGCAACCGCCAAAAGTGTTATGTTTGTCTGGCGGGCAGTAGACGGGAGAGTTCCTACGGCAACAACATTAAGGGGAAGAGGCATGGTTCTGCCCGATTATAACTGCAAGCTCTGTGGAGTCGCCGAAGAAACCGTAACTCATGTGTTACTGTAATGCTGTTTTGCAAGAAAAATCTGGGAGAAGGTTGTAGCTTGGGTTAGAATACCCATGTTTACGGCGGGAAACTTAAAAGAATTAATGCAGGAGCTGCAAATCTTACAAAGAAGTCGGTATATAAAAAAGGCCATACACACCATTGCAATACAAACTATATGGAGTCTATGGAAAATTAGAAACGAAAAGATCTTTAGAGGCAAATTGGGTGCGATCCAAACGACAATAGAAGAAATCAAGGAAGCCACTTTCCAAGGGGTGAAGTCGAGATCAAAATTTAAGAGGAATAGTAGGCAAGAATGGTGGGATTTTAATGTAACTTTAAGATGAAATTCATGTACCTAGTTTGCACTGTATTTTTGTTTGTAATATGACTTCCCAGCTCCTGGCTAGGGGTCTGTTTGTTTGTTTAGTTTAATAAAAGTTCTTGTTGCTATTAAAAAAAATGGACGTGTGTGCATGTATTTAATGAAAGTGTGCACGTGTGCTTGTGAGTACATGAAAGTCAAATTGAAGGAATTAATTGTAATTATACGTGACAGACTAAGCGTGATCTCCAAGTCTTCAATCTAGTATAAATAAGAGATAGTGGAGCATTCAGAAAATTTGCTCACACATCTCTCTTTCAAACTCTCTGTCTTTTCTCTCTGTCTTTTCTCTCTCTCTCTCTATATATATATATATTAGTAAATTCACCCCATAATAATAATGATGCCCTGCCCAGTTTTAAGTGTTTTAACCCCTGAGCACTGAGTCGATACCCTGTCCGATTGATCTAGAACCCAGCAACGCATGTCAAGGCACTGCCTGACTAAGTACGTTGGGGTACTGTCTCGTTAGGTATTGATAAAAGTTGAATTGGGTTACTATACTTAACACGATTGCATTATATATTTTATTAAATAACTCAGGAGTTATACCCAAGTTTATACCAGGAGACTTTTAGTTGAACCCTAAAGTTACAAAGTGAGTTATTCTTCTTTTTATCACCATTTTATGATACATTTATTTTTAAAAATGCTTTACACAACCCTAAATGTTTATCAGTTATATTTACAGTGATTAAGTTTTTGTATTCTGCAATTACTATTGGTATGTGTGGTTTTAACTAGGTTCAAGATTGAAGGGGTTAAGTTAAAACACATATATTATTAATGTATTTTTATAAATACTGGTTGTGAATATATTTAGAGCCTATTGGATTTTTGTTTTAGAGATTAGATCATGTCATTATAGATACTTATATCTATAATTTTTTTATAGTTATAAATGATGTTTGGTTTAAGCTTAAAATAATATTCACTAGTGGTATTTTCCCGCGCTTTGCGGCGGGTTTTCGGCCGATATCAGTTTGTTTCATTATAGTACAGTACGATACTGATAGTTGGTATATCAATCGACAGGTGCTTTACATCGATCAAAAACCATAAAAACAATTATCAATATCAATCGACAGGTGCTTCTGTTTCTCTTGTTTTAATTTTGTTACTGGCACTTGAACACGGGGCCATGCCCGGATAACACGGGGCCGTGTTCAGCGCCCAGTAACACAAAATTTTTGCTTTTTAACACCATTTTACAGATCTAATCAACCTAAAAATTTATTTTTGGGACACATTGAGGACAATGTGTAATTTAAGTGTGGGGGGGATGCTAAAACCTTGAATTTTGCAAGTCCTAAATACAAGCCTTACACAAAACTCTATTGGAACCGCTAATCACCCCAAATTTTTTTTCAAAAATTTCATTTTTCTTACTTGTCTAGGTTTAACTCGGGAAATTCAAGTTCTCAAAAATGTTATATTTTTACGAATTTACAACCGATAGCGTAGTGATAAAAAGAACCAACATAAGAAAATTATGAAAAGGCATGGCAAACTTAGTTAAAATTTGATTATATATACTAGATCACATAAAAACCCATTCCCACAAAAGTGAGTTTTGAGCCTTTATTGAGCATACAAATTTACATCTTTAGACTAAATGCTCATTTTTCGTTTCTTGTGTGAATAGCCGCTTGGTTCTTACGACTCTAGAACTTGCCATGACGATACATTCCCGGTCCTTATCAACTTAAACCCGAGTAAGTAAATGATGGAGGCATTAGGACTAACCCTTTTTATTTCTACACCATTATTTTTCTTTTTCTTTTACCACCTACCCAAAAAAAAAAAAAAAATCCCCCTAGTTAACCCCCTTGAGCCTAAACCTTTTCATTTCATCACCCAAACTAAAAACCCTTTTACCCACCAAAACCTTTTTATTTTTAACCCTTTGTTTTAGTAACAAGTTCGGTTTTTCGTAAGTTGAAAAAAAAAATGTGTTGATGATGAAGCAAAAAGAAAATAAACAAACAAGTTCATCAAAAATAACTTTGTTTGAATAAAAGCTTCATCAAAATAAAAAGTTACAAAAATAGAAAGTCTTACGAAAACCGACACTTGTTACGCTTTTCGCCCTTTTTCTACTAACCACTATCCCAACCACCTACCTTTAACCCAAGCCTAACCCTTAACCCACAAAGTCCTCTTGATATTTACAAAGGTATAAAAGTTAAAAAGAAGGAGGATTGATTGTTTGGCAAGCTTATGGTAGGAATAAGTTCCATGCCGCTCTCGAGTGATTCACTAAAAAATACACCTTCGGCCGAGTGTGAGTGATTTCTCCCGTGAGGTATGTGAACTTGTATATAAATGGAATTTTAAAAAGGCATGTTATGCCCAAATAAGTAATTTTTCCTATGAAACGTTCTAAATAAATCATTACGAATAGGATTGTAAATAGATAAAAATAAAACCCAAAAGGATCTTGGATTCCCAACACTCTACGACAAGCCAAAAACCTTCTCTTCTACCCATTCCATTTGGGAGTGTAAGCCACATATAAAAGAGTTTTGCTTGAGGACAAGCAAAAGTTCAAGTGTGGGGGTATTTGATGTGTGTAAAATGCAACATATAAATTACATCAAATGAGGCATAAAACTAACCCTTTTTAAGTACTAATATTGGAAAAAGAGTGTTTTTGTCTTCCTTTTGTATTTTCAGGATTAAATGAGCTCAAAAACACAAAAGAAGCAAAAAGACAGCTAAATCCAACATAAATACAAGAAAAGGAACATAAGTGGACTGCCCGACCCCTCAACGGCATCTTCCCAAGCAAATAGAGAAGGCAGAAGACTGAACACGCCCCGTGCTCAGCCAGCACGGGGCCGTGCCCAAGAAGCAGCAGAAAAGACAAACCTATAGAAGCTTCTATTGCCCACCACGGGGCCGTGCCCAGTGAACACGGGGGCGTGTCGAAAGTACAGCAGGCGCATTAATTGTAATTGCGAATTACAATTAATGAGGAGAGAGAGTGTCAGACAGGCACGGGGCCATGCCCAGCGGACACGGGGCCGTGCCCAGCCCTCTGTTCAGCCTATAAATAGGAGTGCTTGGATTCATTTCAACTCATCCCTTGGCACACCACCTCTCTCACACTTCATCCACCACCCACCACCATCACAACACCATCATCCACCACCATCATCCATTGTCCATCGTAGAGTGTGTGAGTCGTCTCGGGATCCAAGGTTGATCGTAAGAGTTCTTGACAATCAAGGCCATGTTTGCCTAAGTCTCTTACATCACTTGGTGAAGACAAAGTGTCTAGTATAATACTTTTTATTTCTAATCTTTTGCACTTTTTATTTGGTTTTGTATTAATGACTTTAATAACTAGTTACTTATGTTGAAGGTGATCTTTCCTTATCGTTTGTCCGTGGTGTCTTGGCATTATTTTACTGTCTATATAAAATAAAAGATTTTCACCATTCATATCTCCACGGTCTATATGGAGGTATGTTGGCTACCTGGTCGGGGGTTAAGGGAACGGTTTGGTAAAGGTCTTGCCATTGTTCAGCGTTTAGAGGTCCTGCAATGGACCTGGGTCAAATTTAGTAGGACCTCCTTCAATGCTTCACGGTATTGGATGGCGGGGGTCCAAACTCTTTGATCCCCTCATAAGTTAACTACTATTAATACTATAACCCGGCTATTTAGGACTGTATCCCTGCTGACTCAGACTACTTAGTCGAGGGTAACGTCACCGCCAAAAGCGGGGCCTACCATAATACTGCATTAATAACTTAATTCATTATCTTCCAATAATCCACCCTTTTAGGATTGTATCCTTGCTGACTCAAACTACTGGGGTGAGGGTAACGTCACCTTCAAAAGAGGGGCCTACTACAATAACTAAGATAATCTCTTAATTATGTGCAAAAGTGCGGAAATAATCAAAGGTTATACTAGATACGAGTCGGAACCAAGTGATTCATCTTGTCTATCTGTTTTATTTTATTTTTATTTTCAGCATTTTAGTTAGTTTTTATTTTTCTTAGTTTAAAACATTTTTCTAAACTTTTTATTCTGATTAGACGTTGAGGATAAACCGGTACTAAAAGCTCTTGTGTCCTTGGACGACCTCGGTATCTTACCAACGCTATACTACGCTCACGATGGGTGCACTTGCCCATATGTGTGTTTAGTGTTAGTAAAATATCGTGTTTTATAAATTTAAAACTTGGCTAAAAATAAGTGTTAAAAGGGCTTAAAATATACACCTAATATAAGTAACATTTCACACGCATCAAGTTTTTGGCGCCGTTGCCGGGGACACAAGGATTTTAAGAAAGTTAGGAATCAACGGCCTAATCATTTTTTATTTTTTTCTTTTTATTTTTTAGGATTTTCTTAGTTTTTCAGCTTCTGCAGAGCTCAGCACGGGCTGTGCCCGCTGAACATGCCCCCGTGCTAAATCATTGGAACTGGCAATCCTGTTTTACGTCAGACAGTAAGCTGAACACTGGGCCGTGCTCACTCAACACGCCCCCGTGCCCAAGATTCACTTACTGAAAACAGAACCGTTAGATCCCGGCGGTTGGTAATTTCTGACAAAAACATGAGTGATAGTAATTGTTTTTACTTTCGGCACTCTTATGGTAAGTGGTGTCAATTATGTGGTGGCGAACATGAAGAAGTAAAATGCTACTTTCTAAATTATAGGCCCCACTACATGGACTCACCGACTTCTTATAACCTTAAGAGGGGCGAAAGTAAAAATAAGCACTATTTCTCCCTCGAATGCGCCCAGCCAGATATTCTAGGGGAAATGCTCCTTGATGAGTTATTTCAACTAGAAAAGCTAATTCTGAATTGGTTAAAAGAGCTTAGGAAGGATTTTATTGATCCACCCCAAGACGATAACCATGACGAAATGCTGGAACCGCATTCCGACAACCTCGTTGCTCCCGAAAATACCTTCGTACCTAGCAAAGACTTGGACGATAGTCGTCCCTGTGTCGATTGTGCCGTGAAGGACTCTCCATCGACTTCGTTCGGTGCATACATAGACCTGAGCGATTCGGCATACACCTTCTTTAACGAGAGCCCGGGAAAGGGTTGGACTTGTCCACCTAGAATGAAAATAGGAATTACCCTCACCGACAACCTCTTGCGTTCTCGCCTTAGTTTAGGACAATTAAGGTATCTTAGGCACTTTGGGGTTGTTCCAACCAGTAAGGAACCACCCGATGTCGACGAGATCCTTAGAAGTAACAAAACTCCATAAGACAGCCTCCAGACACGGGGCCGTGTCCAGGTCAACACTCCCCCGTGTTCACCTAAAAGATTCTCTGCTGATTTTGTCAGAATACGGACAAAATGTGTCAGGATTTCCTCTGCACACGGGGCCGTGTCCAGCGGACACGGGCCGTGTCCAGTGCGCTGTCGTTTTCTTTAAATGCAGCCTGATTCCTGCTCATTTTTGACCACTTCAATTGACAGAGATTCCTGGGATCTTCACTCATACTATCCTAGGTAAGTGCTAAAAGAAGGTTCCCAAGGACCCTCTTGTCCCTTCCACTTTTATTCATTTCCTCATCTTTTCAAAATTTTTCAACATTTCCTCCATGGAAGCTTGGAAATCCCATGATTCCAACCCTCTATGTGAAGTTTGTAAGATTATTTGCTAAGGATTCTTGCTTAAAGTTAGTTGTATAACTTTATTTTAAATTATCTAAGCCTAAAAACCAGTTAAAAATCATGAGAATAATTTAAAACTCCAAGAATCCTTGGCCTAAAATCCTGCAGACAAATGGACACGGGGCCGTGCTCATCGACCACGGGGCCGTGTCCGAGGCACTGTTTCGTAAAAATTTAGCTTTCTTCGGTTTCTTTCACAGAAATTGGCAAGCAGAACAAGCGGATCATCTTCAAGAAATAACCGACAAGGGAGGAGGTCATCAACAACAGAAGACTCTCTTGTGAACTATGTTTACGCCCTAAGGGAGGCTATTGACGAAATGACGGGAGTGGAAGAAGCATTGGTCGACCGTATCAACCATCTAACAGTAGGGCTGGAGGGCTGTCTCCGAGAGGTAAACCTCTTGCACCAGAGGTTAAACCTTCTCGCCTCCCCGCCTTTGGTGCCTATAATAACCCAAAGGGCGTGGAACGTGGTGCCCGAAGTCATCATTCTGGCCGAATGGTATGCCATGCACCAGGAGCCTCCGCAAAGGGTGGTGCAAGGAGTCCCGGTGAATGTTTCCCCTCAGCTACCAGTTACTGAGGAAAATAAAGCCGCATTCTTCCTTCCTAGGGAGATCGAAGAATGGCTTTAAAACATCGTTTAGGGAAGAATTCCTTCGGCTAAAAGTCCTACTATATCGGGAAGCTATTCTCGAAATTTTCTTAAAATAGTAGAACTCCTTTTGATAACCTCGTGTACCTGCTGACCTATTTAGTTAAGTTTTAATTTTATCTTAATTTAGGACTATGTAAGGTCTCTCTATGATTGCAATGAAATGATGATTTTTAAAGTTTGGATGGTTTTTAATGAATAAAACACACTTATGGTGGTAAGGGATGAAAAGGGGAACGAGAAAAATGACCTCATGCACAAGAACAAGGCAACCCGACAATTCTCTCCATTTCAGAAGGTTCAACACGGGCCGTGCCCAACCAACACGGCCCCGTGCTGAACCACCTGCAGAAAAACGCCCAGTTCAGGTAACTGGACACGGGCCGTGTTCATCCGACACGCCCCCGTATCCAGACTTCTGTTTCTCTTGTTTTAATTTTGTTACTGGCACTTGAACACGGGGCCATGCCCGGATAACACGGGGCCGTGTTCAGCGCCCAGTAACACAAAATTTTTGCTTTTTAACACCATTTTACAGATCTAATCAACCTAAAAATTTATTTTTGGGACACATTGAGGACAATGTGTAATTTAAGTGTGGGGGGGATGCTAAAACCTTGAATTTTGCAAGTCCTAAATACAAGCCTTACACAAAACTCTATTGGAACCGCTAATCACCCCAAATTTTTTTTCAAAAATTTCATTTTTCTTACTTGTCTAGGTTTAACTCGGGAAATTCAAGTTCTCAAAAAGGTTATATTTTTACGAATTTACAACCGATAGCGTAGTGATAAAAAGAACCAACATAAGAAAATTATGAAAAGGCATGGCAAACTTAGTTAAAATTTGATTATATATACTAGATCACATAAAAACCCATTCCCACAAAAGTGAGTTTTGAGCCTTTATTGAGCATACAAATTTACATCTTTAGACTAAATGCTCATTTTTCGTTTCTTGTGTGAATAGCCGTTTGGTTCTTACGACTCTAGAACTTGCCATGACGATACATTCCCGGTCCTTATCAACTTAAACCCGAGTAAGTAAATGATGGAGGCATTAGGACTAACCATTTTTATTTCTACACCATTATTTTTCTTTTTTTTTTACCACCTACCCCAAAAAAAAAAAAAAAAATCCCCCTAGTTAACCCCCTTGAGCCTAAACCTTTTCATTTCATCACCCAAACTAAAAACCCTTTTACCCACCAAAACCTTTTTATTTTTAACCCTTTGTTTTAGTAACAAGTTCGGTTTTTCGTAAGTTGAAAAAAAAAATGTGTTGATGATGAAGCAAAAAGAAAATAAACAAACAAGTTCATCAAAAATAACTTTGTTTGAATAAAAGCTTCATCAAAATAAAAAGTTACAAAAATAGAAAGTCTTACGAAAACCGACACTTGTTACGCTTTTCGCCCTTTTTCTACTAACCACTATCCCAACCACCTACCTTTAACCCAAGCCTAACCCTTAACCCACAAAGTCCTCTTGATATTTACAAAGGTATAAAAGTTAAAAAGAAGGAGGATTGATTGCTTGGCAAGCTTATGGTAGGAATAAGTTCCATGCCGCTCTCGAGTGATTCACTAAAAAATACACCTTCGGCCGAGTGTGAGTGATTTCTCCCGTGAGGTATGTGAACTTGTATATAAATGGAATTTTAAAAAGGCATGTTATGCCCAAATAAGTAATTTTTCCTATGAAACGTTCTAAATAAATCATTACGAATAGGATTGTAAATAGATAAAAATAAAACCCAAAAGGATCTTGGATTCCCAACACTCTACGACAAGCCAAAAACCGTCTCTTCTACCCATTCCATTTGGGAGTGTAAGCCACATATAAAAGAGTTTTGCTTGAGGACAAGCAAAAGTTCAAGTGTGGGGGTATTTGATGTGTGTAAAATGCAACATATAAATTACATCAAATGAGGCATAAAACTAACCATTTTTAAGTACTAATATTGGAAAAAGAGTGTTTTTGTCTTCCTTTTGTATTTTCAGGATTAAATGAGCTCAAAAACACAAAAGAAGCAAAAAGACAGCTAAATCCAACATAAATACAAGAAAAGGAACATAAGTGGACTGCCCGACCCCTCAACGGCATCTTCCCAAGCAAATAGAGAAGGCAGAAGACTGAACACGCCCCGTGCTCAGCCAGCACGGGGCCGTGCCCAAGAAGCAGCAGAAAAGACAAACCTATAGAAGCTTCTATTGCCCACCACGGGGCCGTGCCCAGTGAACACGGGGGCGTGTCGAAAGTACAGCAGGCGCATTAATTGTAATTGCGAATTACAATTAATGAGGAGAGAGAGTGTCAGACAGGCACGGGGCCATGCCCAGCGGACACGGGGCCGTGCCCAGCCCTCTGTTCAGCCTATAAATAGGAGTGCTTGGATTCATTTCAACTCATCCCTTGGCACACCACCTCTCTCACACTTCATCCACCACCCACCACCATCACAACACCATCATCCACCACCATCATCCATTGTCCATCGTAGAGTGTGTGAGTCGTCTCGGGATCCAAGGTTGATCGTAAGAGTTCTTGACAATCAAGGCCATGTTTGCCTAAGTCTCTTACATCACTTGGTGAAGACAAAGTGTCTAGTATAATACTTTTTATTTCTAATCTTTTGCACTTTTTATTTGGTTTTGTATTAATGACTTTAATAACTAGTTACTTATGTTGAAGGTGATCTTTCCTTATCGTTTGTCCGTGGTGTCTTGGCATTATTTTACTGTCTATATAAAATAAAAGATTTTCACCATTCATATCTCCACGGTCTATATGGAGGTATGTTGGCTACCTGGTCGGGGGTTAAGGGAACGGTTTGGTAAAGGTCTTGCCATTGTTCAGCGTTTAGAGGTCCTGCAATGGACCTGGGTCAAATTTAGTAGGACCTCCTTCAATGCTTCACGGTATTGGATGGCGGGGGTCCAAACTCTTTGATCCCCTCATAAGTTAACTACTATTAATACTATAACCTGGCTATTTAGGACTGTATCCCTGCTGACTCAGACTACTTAGTCGAGGGTAACGTCACCGCCAAAAGTGGGGCCTACCATAATACTGCATTAATAACTTAATTCATTATCTTCCAATAATCCACCCTTTTAGGATTGTATCCTTGCTGACTCAAACTACTGGGGTGAGGGTAACGTCACCTTCAAAAGAGGGGCCAACTACAATAACTAAGATAATCTCTTAATTATGTGCAAAAGTGCGGAAATAATCAAAGGTTATACTAGATACGAGTCGGAACCAAGTGATTCATCTTGTCTATCTGTTTTATTTTATTTTTATTTTCAGCATTTTAGTTAGTTTTTATTTTTCTTAGTTTAAAACATTTTTCTAAACTTTTTATTCTGATTAGACGTTGAGGATAAACCGGTACTAAAAGCTCTTGTGTCCTTGGACGACCTCGGTATCTTACCAACGCTATACTACGCTCACGATGGGTGCACTTGCCCATATGTGTGTTTAGTGTTAGTAAAATATCGTGTTTTATAAATTTAAAACTTGGCTAAAAATAAGTGTTAAAAGGGCTTAAAATATACACCTAATATAAGTAACATTTCACACGCATCAAGTTTTTGGCGCCGTTGCCGGGGACACAAGGATTTTAAGAAAGTTAGGAATCAACGGCCTAATCATTTTTTATTTTTTAGGATTTTCTTAGTTTTTCAGCTTCTGCAGAGCTCAGCACGGGTCGTGCCCGCTGAACACGCCCCCGTGCTAAATCATTGGAATTGGCAATCCTGTTTTACGTCAGACAGTAAGCTGAACACGGGGCCGTGCTCACTCAACACGCCCCCGTGCCCAAGATTCACTTACTGAAAACAGAACCGTTAGATCCCGGCGGTTGGTAATTTCTGACAAAAACAAATGAATTCACTGTTCATGAAGAGTTGAAATTAATATATATAACTAGTTAATTTCCCCCGCGCTTGGCGGCGGGATCTCGATCGGTATTGATTCGGTTTATTTTCATACCGACACAATACATGCATTCGGTATAACAATCAACATCTGCTCTACATCGACTGAAAATCATAAAACGAACACGTTGCCAATACCGATGTTGTTCGGTCCGGCTCAATATGGTACCATACAGTACAGTAGTGATACAATATCAGTTTATTGAAACTAAAAATATAGATTTAAATATTGGTACCAAATATCGATATTGTTCGTTCGGTTTTATGTTCGATACAATAGCGACACGGTGTCTACTTTCAATAAGATTTACCGAAAACCATAAATATGAATAGTGGCATTTATGCTGTTCAATTGGTTTTCTTTTCGGTATGGTAACAACACGGTATCCATTTTCAAAAAGATTTATATCAGAATGTTGGAAAAAAAATACATAGATGCGTATTTAAATTATTTTTAAAAAAGTAAGGTACGCAAATTATTAAAAAAATATATTAAATGAACAATACTTAAAACAAATATTTTAAAAAGCTAGTTTTTATTCATGGTCCCTCTACTTTAATATATAAATAAATAATATATATATATATAGGGGACCGCTAGAATGAGAACCACCCCGAGTTATGAAAACCGTGAGAACCACTTGATTCCGGGCGAGGTGGACCAAATTTTTTTTCGAAAACGTAGATTAGTGTATCACAAACACAATCGTAAAATTTAAAAAAAAAAAAAAACGCCGTGGGGGTAGTTTTTTACACCACAAAAACGTGGTTTACGAGTTCCGTAGTGGTTTACGAGTTCCGTATTACGGAACTCGTAAACCACGTTTTTGTGGTGTAAAAAACTACCCCACGGCGTTTTTTTTAAAATTTTTTTTACGATTATGTTTGTGATACACTAATCTACGTTTTCGAAAAAAAAATTTGGTCCACGTCGCCCCGTACGGTGTGGTTCTCGCGGTTCTCATAACTCGGGGTGGTTCTCATTCAAGCGGTCCCCTATATATATATATATATATATATATATATATATATATATATATATATATATATATATATATATATATATATACAGGGTAGGGTTATATAGAAAACCCTAAAAATTTTAAAAAACCCTAGAAAACCCAACCTCCCGACATTTTTTTTTTAAAACAACACATGTAATATACATGTTTTTAAGAGTTTTGGTCACAAAAAATACTGAAACTTGTTTATTTTAAAAAAAAAAATTCCTTCGGCGCTTTTTTGTTTTTTTTTGCCCAAAACTCTTAAAAACATGTATATTACATGTGTTATTTTTTTCAAAAAAAAATGTCGGGAGGTTGGGTTTTCTAAAAATGGAGGATTTTCTCCCTAACTTTAGCCTATATATATATATCTTTTAGTTGAATTAAAAGATTATAACAAACTAAAATAAACATATTTAGTTTAAATAAATAATATTTTAATAATTGAACACTTGAAATTTAAATAAAAAATAAATATTTTTTTGAACGGCCAACAGAATCAACCCCGGGCATTCTCGGGGCATCCACTGGACAAACGGAGTACTCCGAGAGTAACCCGAGTCCACCACCAATTTCGGGGAAAACCCGGTAACCCACCCGTCCGTAGGCACGACAGTGAAATTACCGGTAAAACCTGTTTGGCTCAAGGATCCAACCTAAGTTTCCCTGGGTCTCCTATCATTGCCCACCAGTGCCTCACTCTACACCAAATGGGAGTCGAACCTGCATCTCTCAAGAGAAATGCAAGCCCTCCACCACTTGATCTAGAACTAAAACACCACTAAAAACTCTATAATAATTATTAATTTATGTTAGTTACTATTCATCCACACTTTCTAATAATGTAATGTAATGTAATGTAATGTAATATAATATAATATATACGGAACGAGTGGACATATGTCATTTCTAATCATGTTCCCAAAAGTATAATAGACATATTATTAGGTTTGAAAAATTACTATTTAAATCTTCGTCACATTTAAATATTAAATAATAACTAGTATTAAGTATCCTCGCGTTGCGGCGGGGGCGAGCACTAATGCCACACTACTATTAGTGACCACTGACACTGAAGTTGCGGTGTTAATACGAAGAAATTAAACCGAAACGTAAAATATAGAATAAAATAACTAACTTGATCTAGGACTCGCGCGTTACGATGAACCCGTGTCTAGTTTTTCTCGTTTGACAGGTTCATCTTAATCTATATCTATATATAATATATATCATTACCACTATACAAACCATAATGCATACACTACAACAACCATTGCATCAATATGCTGCAAATTATATTTATACAATATTTTGGCTAAATTAATTAGATTATTATAAATAATAATAATTTACAAATAAAACAACACAACTTTGAATGGATCAAACCGATTGAATATGGTAAGATAATAAAACCATTATTTGATTAGGGTACAACCACTTAAGCACAATTTACAATCTTACATGCATACAAAACAGATTGGATTTGGTAAGGAATTGAAACCATTATTATTTGATTAAGGTACAACCACTTAAGCACAACTTACAACCTATATTTGATTAAGGTACAACCATTTAAGCACAACTTACAACCAAAGATGCACACAAATGTTTTAAATTAATAGTATATATATTAATAGTATATAAATGGCATAAGACTAAGAACCCATTGTATATATCATCCAATCTAAATAACATTGTACAACTTTCAAAGCAAACAATACAACAACTAATGCCCAATATTGTTAAAAATTGATAGTATATAAATAATAATAAAATTATTTAATTAATATATTATATTTAATAAAGTTATAACTACTAGTTTGAAAGAAAATGATATATTTCATTTTTTGGGCTAAATTGTTTTGTGCCATAGAAAATATATTTGACAAAGTGATATCATGGGTTTTATGGTATATACTTTATTTACACTATTAGTTCATCGTCACTAGTTGAGAGAATGATCAATAAAGTCACTAGTTGAGAGAACGATCAACAGTGATACGATCGCCATCACTAGTTGAGATAATGATCAACAGTGTTATGACCACAGTCACTCGTTGAAAGAATGATCAACAGTGATATGACCATCGTTACGGGAATCACCTAGTGATAAATACCTTTGAATAATAGCAAGATATAATATATTACGATTATAAACAATATGGATATACTTGCTACCATTTATGTTTTTAATAAGTGATTAATGACTTATACAAAATTAAGAATATATATATTAAATTTATCGTATCGTTGTTCATTATAAGTCATAGTTACTTAGATAGTGTATAAATGAATAATTAAGTCTTTAATTTCATGATTTGTATAAAATTACTTGATAACCTTCACTATTGGACGAAAGTTAGCCAATGAGTGATATGACCACCGTCATCTCGGAATTGCCACCATGTGACAAATACTGATGGAGTTTTGGGTAAACATAAACAAATATAAAAACCCTTAATGCTGTAAAGTATAACAATACATTTTTATAAAAATGGAATGAACTCGTCAGTATTTATTACTGATAAAATGTTTTCAAAACGTGTTTCAGGTAATTTGCTGTAAAGATAATAGAAACCAGCTATGGAGCACTGAAGACTTAAATAAAGTGGCTATAAATACCTGAGTAAAAGAAGAAATTTATGTTTTATTTATTTGGGTTTACCCCTATAAAAACAATTGAATTGAATATGGGTTTTAGCCCATTTATTTAATATTAAAAGTTGGTGTTTTATAAACTCTGAAATTATATGCTAACTACGATCCTGATGAAAATTTTTACCGCTGCGTATTTAATAAACACCGGTACCACTTGACTGGTTTACGGCTCCCGCTCCCAGGGTGGGGTTAGGGGTTGTGACAATTGTGGTGACAATGGTGGTTAACCGATGTAGGGGACGAAGCCATCACGGCCTGCGAATCAGGGAAGAAAGGAATTGCTGATTCCGATTTCACCATGGTTGTGTCGCCGGACCTGGATTTGGGGCAGAAGTTTGGTGATCTGTGGTAACCTAAAGAATTCGTTTGTGGCGGTGGGTGACGTGTGTGCGCGGTTACCCGGCAGTGGTTACGATTCATCAATGACGGTGGAGAGAAACTATGCAAGGAAAAAGCCTAGTTCACTGCCGGGTGAAAGTATCGTGATTATCATCCTAGATCTGTCTAATTTAGATACTGTTGATAAGATCCTACGTAAATTGTTATATAGAGTAATTCCTTGTTTCCTTTCACCTTTTTACGGCTGAAATAAAGTAACCCATTTAATCACACTACCACCCTAAAACAAAAATAAATTAACCCATTTAATCACACTACAATAGTTTTCTTTATTCACCCTAAAACAAAAATAAAGTAACCCATTTAATCACACTAGATGACACGCTCTGTAGATCAGCTAGTGGCAAAACTTAGACATATAAATTGTGAGGACCGAAATATTAAAATTAAAATTACAGTTCTTAAAAACTGTTGTTGTCAAAAGGAATCAGTGGTGTAGAACTTTTTAACCAGATGATCATCAGAAGATAAATTCAGTTTTTGTATCACAAATGGACATTAATTATTTTCTTTCATCTGTGTAGCATACACACAAGAACAATTGTCATTTGTATATAAAGTAGATATCTATCTGTTTTTTGAACGGCAATGAACGACTTGCCAACCACCGTGACACCGGACGTTGTGGCCAAGGTCGATTACTCGACCGCCGTCAGCCCTTTGGCTCTCCCAGATGCGCGGAAGCCCAACCTCCACCCGCCCGAAGGCATGGCAGTGGAATAATCGGTAAAACCTTGCCTCCCATCCAAGACGAACCGATGCCACCCGTATTCGCCTTTCACCTGGATGCAGCAGAAAATAATAAGAAGAGTGGGAGTCGAACCTGGGTCACTACTAAATAAACAATGGTTATAATTTAAACTTTTTTGAAAAAAAAAATCAGCAAAACCTAAAAAGATGAAATGAATAAATAAAATCTAAAATAAGAAAAGTCATAACCAAATAAATTAATCAAATAAATAAAAATAAAAATCAAATATATCAAAACATCAGACATATTTATATGTTAATAACATATCTAATAGGGGTCCATGGTAAAACCATATCAAAACATCAGACATGTTTATACGTTAATAACATATCTAATAGGGGTCCATGGTAAGACCATATATAGTGGGAATAGATCTTCAAGCCCCTTTCTAAGGCATGAAGTGACACATGACATCAAGACCAAAAATACAATGATCAAGCCCCTCTCAACGTTTTCACAATCACGCCACGAGCAAAAAACCAAAGATCACTCCCACGGGGGCGGTGTTCCGGCGTTTTGGGGCGTGAAGTGGCAAAGATCACGCCACTTCACATTGCCACTACACATGATCTAATGAGCATGACACATGGTTCTGGGTAGACTCATGGACCGAGGACTTACCGATGATCTCCAAAAGTGATCTCGATTGAATTGATTTACCAATATATGTATAATATATCCCCTATAATCATGGAGATGAATACTGTCCTAATTAAATTACATTAAATGTGTATAACAAGCTATGGTTGACTATTACCCCTTTCAATCGAAACAAGTGGATGACCAACACGAAGCATGGTGCGAAAACAAGAGGATATCAAAAGGTAGTTGAGTCTAGGAAGAATAAATAGGTGAAAGTATCCAAAGTAGATAGAGGAGTGGCCTCGGGTTTCACATCTAATATATCTGCACGAGCTAGTATATCGTATGTATATTTTGTCTCACTTAGAAAAAGACCCGACGTTGTGCATTTACTTAAAGACCCAAAAATAGCTTAATGCTTTCAAGCCTTTGATGGAAAATTCTTTGTGGAGCTAAGCTATAAAAGCACAAATAAAGGAGGAATCATTACCTGTGAGTAGGGCTGTAAACGAACCGAACGTTCAGCGAACAGTTCGTGAACCGTTCGGCGGGAAGTTCGTTTATGTTCGTTCGTTTAATAAACGAACGAACATGAACAAGAAATTCCGTTCGATTAGTTAAATGAACGGACATGAACAAAGGTCTCGTTCGTTCAATTGTGTTCGTGAACGTTCGGTAAGATGTTCGTGAACATTCGTTCATTTGCGTTCGTTTATGTTCGTATGTTCGTGTTTTAATTAAAGATTTTTATACTTTCATATATTTTATCTATACTTTTTATACTATTAAACTTTTATTTATATCATTACCCTAACAATTAAACTAGGAAACCCGTTTTCGCCTTGTTTATGCACCATTTCCCTTTCTTTTCTCATTATTTACATCGACGAATATGATCTACCTCCATTCCACAATAAGGGATTCAAGTTCTAGTGCTACTCTCTGGGCCATCTACCTTTATCATTCATCGCGTTTGCCAAATTTATTTGTGTTTGCTTGTGTTCGTGAACCGTTCGTGAACACACTCATTTCCTTAATGAACGAACACGAACATAAAATCTCGTTCGGTAAGTGTTCATGAACCGTTCGTGAACACATTTATTTCCTTAACGAATGAACACGAACAAGGCCTCGTTCGTGTTCGTTCGGTTCGTTTACAGCCCTACCTGTGAGAATAATGTCGTCCACATACACAAGAAGATAAATAATGAATTAATGACACTATTTAATTAGCTTAAAAACAAAAAGAGATGTGTCGGTCGGCTACAAGTGAACCCAAGGTGAGTAAGAAACATGCTTAGTTTTTAGTTACATGCACATGGGGCTTGCTTAAGGCTGTAAATGGCTTTTCTTCTAGACACACATGATTGAGATGTTTGCTTATAAATCCTAGGGGTTGTTCCATGTAAACAATTTTAGTTAGGTTGCCATTTAAAAAATGCGTTCTTGACATCGATTTGATGCAACGGCCAATCATAGATGGTGGCAAGAGCAAGAACAATCCTAACCGTGGATGCCTTGACAACAGGACTAAATGGGTGGAAGTAGTCAAGCCCGGGTACTTG
Organism: Helianthus tuberosus; assembly: GCA_030545235.1. Lineage (NCBI taxonomy): Eukaryota > Viridiplantae > Streptophyta > Magnoliopsida > Asterales > Asteraceae > Helianthus > Helianthus tuberosus. The sequence continues at coordinate 32,972 of JARYGA010051704.1, read as the reverse complement.
GGTAAAACCTTGAGCCACTAGACAGGCATTGTACCGATCAATGGTCCCATCATATTTGTACTTTGTCCTATAGATCAATTTTGACCCAACAACATTTGAATCGACAGATCGTGGTACAAGCTCCGAAGTGCTATGAGTTTGTAGGGCAATCATTTCTTCTTGCATGGTAGTGACCCATTTTTAGTGTTTAGCAGTGGTTATATAACCCTTAGGATCATGGGCTGCAAGAAGAGCATGATGAAGGTTGTTGGGTGTAAACATCGAGAGATTAGGCCTTATGCTTGGAACGATACCTAATAGACTGGGTATTCATGTGGTAGGTGGATGTGGTGGGTGGCAAATCTAATGGGAGTGAAGGTGGTGGTAACAGTTGGGTTAAATTAATGGTTGTGGTAGAGGGTTGGCTGGTTAGAGTAGATGATGTAGTGGACGGTGAGTGAGTGGAGTTGGTTGGGCGAGGCGCTGATGGGCCTAGTGAGTTGGGATTGGTCACGGTTGAGGGGCTATTACCAATCGATCATCCACACTTATCAACAGCGCCCTTTTCCGGATCAATGAAGTAAAAAAAAAAAAAAAAACGACCACGTACTTGATAATTACCAATCTTATAAGCCATAATAGTCATAACACATACATTAGATTAATACAATAGATGCTTACCGCAGTCAGTACTTCTGAACCCGGGATATAGCTGATTGTTCTTCCATGTTTGACTTATCCGTATAAGAACCAGGGCACCTTTCGGAATCACTATACATTCGTAGGGGTGCACAAATGAAATTTTGAATAGAGCATTCTCCTTGTACTCGTCTATGTGAGGCGCTATGTCTTTCACTTTCTCCATGGGTACCATAACCCGCTATGACATGCTGTTGGGAATAACGCCGGCATCTAGATAAAAGAATTTATTTTTCCAGTCTTTGTCTTTTGAACTCGAGGGCAACGATCGTAAACACGTAACATCCGTCCCTCAGAGGTTACAGGTAAAGAAAGGGGCTTTCCAAACTAAACAATAAAATGTCATGAACACCAAAATTTCCAGCACATGCCTCTGGCTTAATGAGGCATATTCAAAATGTCGTACCTTGGCGAGACTAAGAGGATGTACCTGTGAAAGATGGATGGCATAGTCAACTAACACTTCCTTACAAAACTTCGTCATCGGAAGTCGAAAATTGCAGAACTTGAAGAAATCAACAAATAGGGTAATTTTCCCTCCTTCAAGGGAAAGGCGGCGTCTTTCTCGGATGGAAGCACCGGATGCCATTCTGGCCTAATTCCATATTCTCTTAGCAGATTATCGAAGGACAACTTGCAATATTGGGAATCATCGGCATTCGATTGATCGAATGTTTTGGGAGCCATCACAAATAAGAGAAGGCGAACATGTAACACTTGGGAGTTTGGGGGAAATGTTTCTCTAAAAGGCACTCCCTTCCCCAATTTATATCAAACTCACACCTTTTTTAAATTTCGAATTTGGAGCCCAATAAAAAGCACATGCCCCCCGGGTTGTCTCAGTTGTCACATAACTAACACAGGCCGTCGTGACACGTCATTTTTTAGAGCATGGATTTTTTATCCTACCAGGGTTATGTACCCTTTGTATTTTTCTTTTTTTAAGTCCAACCCCATGCATAAATCACATAACATCGAACTAGGGGACATGATGAGGAATGACCCGGCTTGGTCAAACATATATTTTAATAATATAGTACATATTATTCTAGAATCTTCCTATGCAAGGTAAAGATAAAGTATCTGCCAAATCTCCAAAATATTAGGAAGTTCTCCATGATCTCCTAAATATGGGTTTGATCCCAATGTAACCTACATTCCAAATAAAAGGGAAACCCTAAAACCATCAATAAGGATAGCAATGGGCCATGTATGGGTCGGGTATGGCTAATCCCATACCTGGCTGTAAAATCTTGTCCCATACACGGCCCGTTACCCGCCAGGTATTTGACATGTATTTATCCATCTGGTATTGAGCATACCCGCGGGTATCGGGTATACAGGTTGCAATTTTCATGTATATATATTTTATACTTTCCTTTATAATTTTATGTTTCAAAAATCCATATAATGTATTAAACTAGAAGATTGCCCGCCACGATGCGGTGGGGTATTTCATTTCTATTAGGCTATTGATCGTATTAGTTACAAAGCTATATATGTAACATCTAGCACTATCAACAGTAGTTGCGTCCTGTGCGCGATGTTTAGGCTTTGTAGTGAGTGCGTCCTGTCTCTAGGTTCTTATCCGTTTCGCCTGTTTTTGGAAAGTTGGGTCTCTAATTTTGTAGCAATTTGACACCACAAAGCAAATCTGAGAAAGAATGAAAAGAAGTGGACCAAATGTAAGGTTAATATTTTTGTGAAGGTATATGTAATAATTTACATAAGACTAAAAAGTTATTTAAATACCTTAGCCATGAGCATGTTCACAATCATCAATGGCATTATCAGTGTATATAGCAATTAATTAATTAAGAAGTTAAGCTGATCATAGAGTTTCTTGTTGGTTAAACGGAGTGAAATCGTAAAACCTTACCGAATCAAGAGTGTGGAGGATTTGAAGACAGAATTTGGATTTATGCGATAAGATCACCTAATTCCTTCTGTGAAGTTTCTCTACTGAACATGAATTCATACCCCAATGAAATGGCAGAAAAGAGTCCGACGGTTGCGATTAGGAACCTAGTAATAAGTAAACATAATTAGGAAGTTAAACTGATGTACACAAGCATGTTAATACAATTATAAATCGTAAAACCTTACCGAATCTACAGTAGGAGAAAAGTTGCCTTGATCTGAGCTACTGAAAAACCATAGGTCATTAACTGGAAGGCACAAAGATCCAATCCAATGCGAAAACTGCCTTGTAATTTTAATACGTAAGGACCACGACCATTATTAATAGTGTTATCAACTTTTGTCCCAAATGAGGTCATGGTTCAAGAGGAAAAGACAACCTCACAGAGCCTGATTTACAACATTGATTTTAGCGAGGATGTCCAACATGTGACGCATATATCCTCTATGCATACAAAAATAGAGTATGACAGTTTCGTATATACAAGTGCAGTCTCGACAACAAAATAGCATAGAAAAAGAAATAATAATGTATTAATAATAGTACACAAGAATGATTGAAGAAAGATCAGCCAACACAATCACTTTGGTATAAACCTGAAACAGAAGATGGACACAAAAAATGATCATTTCTTACTGTTCGTTTCAGTATTTTTTATGTCATACCACCGGAGCTCTGCTTTGCGGCTCATGGAAGTCACAGAGATCGCCGGCGTAAACGTTTATGGAATCAAAGAGATCTACGGTGTAAACACCAACGAACTTTACAACGCCGACCAGCTTGCTTCGGCGCATCAACCTCAATTGCGAATTGTGGAGAGGAACTACCCTATAGTTCCATCGAAGGGGATTTTGGTAACGATCAGCCACTGTAGAAGCTCAGTTGCCGCAGTTGACTTGCTGATGGTTGTGTTGCCCAGATGAATTTGGGGTGGGGGAGTGGTGAAGCGGTTCAATAGGTTTTATTATATAGGTGACGTGCTAGTGTGCTATTGTTCCTAAGGTTGATGCTAATTGTTATATTATAGAATAACTATGATAACCTATAGAGATCGGTAGAATATATGCACTGTTTGCATATGATAATCAAACATACACAAAATGAGAATTATGAACCTTTTGAACATTGTGTGGCAGTGAGTCTAGCTGCAAATTTTCACATTGGGGAAACAAACCAGTTAGTTCATGATCATTCTTCCCTCCCTCCTAGTCTCCTGCACATCAATTAAGGAAAGGGAATTAACTCCATCATTACAGTTCATAATCATCTAAAAACCAATACCTAATATAAACTAAACACGATTCAAAAGGTTAATTAGGGTAAAAACAATTACACGATGTTGCTGTTGTTGCTACCCTGCAACCGCTCCGATTGTTTCATCACCGTTATCTAAAGCCAAACCTTAAAGAAACACAGGTCAACGATGAACGAATGGACACCTTTTTAGGGTTCCGGCGACTTTGCTTACTTCCAATTGATCTTCATATGTTTGGAGTCACCCGCCGAAGCTCATCTAAAATCATTGTCTCCTGGTTCGAGAGACCAAGACGAAGAAGAGCACAACCATCATGACTTCGATTCGTCGACAAAGGATGCTTCGGTAGCCACTTTGTGTGGCGTTTGTGTCACAGAAGAAAAGGGGAAGCAGTGGAGGTTTTGAGAAGACGACCACGTCTTCTGTAGCGGATGGATAGACAGAGGTAATGACGGACAGTTGTAGGTGCGTAAAACTTGACAACCGGAACTGTTCTTAAGACCTACGCAAAATGTTATTATGTATAATTATGATAACTAACATACATATTCTCATCACCACAATAATATTTAATGTATTTAAAAAATGAAAATATATTATAATATTAATCTCAAACATAATTCTGTGTTTCGTAGCATATAAATATGAATAATGTCATAAAAAATATATAAAAAATGAAAAGTTTAAATAATAAAGCTACAGGAATATGAGACATTACTAAACTATAGTTAAAGGAAAATAAATGAGCAAATTACGATTTTAGCCCCTATGCTTATATCACTTTTACCCTAATTTTTTTTAACATCTGAGCACTCAACGTCTTTTTTCTAACCCTTTTGGCCCCTAACATTTAATGGATGTGGTTAGTGTTAAGGGCAAAAAGGGTTAGAAAAAAAAGACGTTGGGGGCTTAGATTTTAATTTTTTTTGGGTTAAAAGGGTAAAACTGATATATAACCACCGGGGCCAAAATCATAATTTACTCAAAATAAATATAAAACTTAAAAGTTTCGGGTCGGGTATCATCTAATCCCTAACCCTTCCCATACCCACGAAATATTTTTTTCCATACCCATACCTGGCCCAATACCCGTCGGGTTTTCGGGTATACTCGTCCCAAATGCTTCGGGTTTCGGGTATACCCATCGGGCTCAGGTAGGTCCACCGAACATTATGAAAAGGGAACAAACTCCAAGGTAGGCATTCATTCACTCTCAACTCTCTCTCTCTAATACTTAACTCATCTCTATTTCCGAGACTTATTCCCACGCCGGATGGTGGTTACTGAAATCACTCCATTCCTGTAACGAGTGCTAACAGTGTACTGTTTTGCAGATTGTGGCTCGGACCATTGACGTTGACATCACTCGTTGAAGACACATTCTGTTTATGTTTCTACAACGTCCACAAGTCGAATCACCTGGTAGAACAAAAACGCTACATACCAATACATAATCTTCGACTACAGTTCTTAAACAAACTTGTAATTCACAAATCTAACCCATGACACAAAGAAAACAAGGGAACACTGAAGAAGGACAACAAAAACTTTTGAAGAACTTCTTATGAACACACTTTTGCACAACGAATGTAACTAAAACAACTGATGTGACTAAAAGTAATACACTTTATCTAACAAACACTTGGCTTCTACAATATACCAAATGAACACCGTCCAACGTGATGGATACTTCTACCAGTTCTCTACATTTTTATGATTTTTAAAAGGTGGGAGGTGTTGTGGATGACAACTCTTTACAGCTAGTAGCAATAAGCAAATAAAGGTATTTGTATTCCAAAACATATTTAAGTTCTATATTTTGAATATTATATATACTAAGGTTATTGCCCCGTGTGTTACACGGGTTTGAAGAAAGAAAACTGAAGAAACACTGACCTTCACGGTAGTATCCAACTAGGACTTTAACTCTTGGCGATCCAAACTGCTAACTGCAAAACAAAACACCGTTAGGACTCGTTACTGGAATGGGGTTATTCCTGTAACTACCCTCCGGCGTGAGAATGAGTCTCGGTTTGGGAGAAAGTCTAAGTATATAGAGAGAAAGAGCAAACGAGAGAAAGATGATCCATACCGTAGATGTTTGCCTCTATTTATAGTACCATTAGGGTTTCCCTTAACTTAGGATGGGCTCCGATAAGTTAGGGATTTGCATGATCTTCCAAAAAAAATTGGGGATTTGGTTACGTAATTTATCCATGCAGAATAGAACATTCTAGAATAAACGTTTATAATTGATTATTTACAATAAAATAATAGGTAATGACCGGGTTGGGTTAGCCGATCCGTGTCATACCTCGTCATGTCCCCCCAGTCCGAAGTTATGAAATGAAGTTCATGAAATCGGACTAAAAAAGGAAAATTCAAAATTTCCCCATTTGAGTGTATGTTTTTCTAGTGGGGTACCGTTATGCATTTTGAAAAAATGGCGGCGATGGGAAAGGATGTGACAGTTAAGTCATCATTAGGATGACAACTGTCCCTACCCTGTAATGATGCGTGTTCCCTTCCACTTGCCTTTTCGAATTCGAAAAGTTGTCCTTCCGTATAAATAGAGTTCCCATTGAGGGTTTTGAAATTTCATTTCTCCCTTTGTTTACATCTGCGTTTTTCAACTTCTTGGATCGAAAACGGCTTCCAAGACCGGCGAATCATCTTCTTCTGCCCAAGCGAGTGCTGATGCCCTTTATTGCAAGTGGGGACTTGTATCGTACAACAATCTCATTCAAGATTATGGTATTAGGGCAGAATGGAATCCGGTACTGCCGTCGAAGACAGACACGACATTTCCATTGAAGAAGGGTAAAATCACTCTGTTTAGTGATTTTTTCAAGTTTTGTAACTTTCGATTGCCGATCACCAACTTCTGCAAGTTGGTTCTTGACCATTACCCCATCCATATTTCTCAATTGCACCCGTTGGGGTTGGTCAAACTTCGACAGTTCGAGTTTGCCTGTATCGCCTTGGGGAACATCCCAGAACTCGTCGTTTTTAGGGCTTTTTTCGTCCTTGTATGGAAATCCCCCTTTTTTACTTTCGACAGAAGGGACCCCGATGTGTCTTGCTTGAGAGACATCCCTACCAGCTCCAAGGACAAAGATTGGAAGAAAAAATTCTTCTATATTGACGCTGGTGTTATTCCCGGAGAAATGCACTGGAGGGAGATGGGGCCGAAAGACAGTTAAAGACGAAGGTCCCCCGGAAGATGCTTTTTTGGCAAACGCCCTATACACAAGATTGTGTGGACGCCCTTTCGAGTGCACGGTAATCCCTGAGGGGGCCTTGGTGATGGCGGGGATGAGCCTGCTATGGCGTGACATCAAGGTGTATCCTTCGTTCCGGAGGGATGATGAAGGTACATATCCTTTTTGCCTTGCATATGCTTCGTTAACTATGTGTGAGATATCATGTGTACATGTTGGAGGAGAATGGAGTTTGTTTAATTTTGTCAAACCCCCGCGGCATGCTGCATTGAAAGCCGCGGACCACGTGCTTGGTGAACAGGAATCGGATGTCCTGAAGGTTCACATGGAGTAGTTTTTGCTGCCAGCTGTGCCGGCGGATCCGGCTGCCTATATTTCTCAGCCTCCCCCCAGCGGAGGAAGTAATGTTGCTTCCATAGAGAAGAAACCGGTCAGGATAAGAGTCACCGGGAGGAAATACATGGCCGCGGGAGCCGCTGCTCCTCGGTTAGCGTGACTACACCCGCTGGGGTTGCTTCCGTGGAGTTGACAAGTCCAACCCATGTGTCAAAAAAAAAAAAACGCAAGACTTTTACTGTACCTGCCCTGACTGCTTTTGAGGCTATGCAAACTGCTACGCCCTGCCCTTGGTAAGTAATTTTGCTTGTGTGTTCGATTGTGGACTTTGTGTTTTATGTTATTGAACTTCTGATTTAATACAGGTTCTACTGCTGGGGTCCAGGTTGAGGGTGTGTCCTCTGCCCCATTAACGTCTGTGGGAATTATACCTTTCGCTGTTGGCGAAACCAGCCTATCAGAGCTTATATTTCAGGCGAGTGTTACCGCCGCTGTTAGTTGTACTATGCCGCCACCCATGCCTACAACTGCTGTGACCGTGACAACTAGTCAAGTATCCACACCACTACCTTCAAGTGTCACGCCCTCCTCCTTGTTTGATTCTCCATTGAGCGTATTTTCTGCCACCGAGAAAAAGATGCCCACAGTGTCTGCTGCTCATGAGGCGACTAGTGCCGGAGGTACCGCTGTTAGCGATGCTGGGGGTTCCAGTAGTGGAATTGCTAATGATGGGGCTCGTTTAGGTGATGATCTTTATTTGCCTACCATCAACTGGGATCCCAATATGCAAGATAAACGCTACCAGCCCTGGTGGAAAATTGCTGAGTCTTCTAGACTGATTTTCCCCCCAGTGATTCAGCACTGGGTTGAGCGGGCATACCCCCCGGCTGAGTCAGCGTATGTGGAGGGGTTGAACAATGAGAATTTGATGAATTCCACCATGGTGGACTCCGTTAGTCAGCCCCGGAGGCTTGCAGAGATTCGGCGTAGGTGGATGCATGATAACAACGAGCTCCACCAAGCGCGGGCTGCTATTCAGGAGTTGAAAGATGAGAAATACCGCTTGGAGAGTCAGCTCCAAGTCGTTGGGCTGAGGGAGAGCAGGTTCTTGTCGGAGAAGAATAAGGCGGAAGATGACTTGAAACGTGTGACTGCCCACCTGGCTGAGGAGCGGATAATATGGGCCCGCGATATAGCGGAGAAGGACCGGGTCCTTGCTCATGCTAAGAATGTGCAGGAAGAGTTGGAGCGTAAAGCTATTACCGAGGCCCAAAAGGTGAGATATGAAATGTCTGCCAAGATGGAAAAATTCTGAATTGACACTGACTTTGTGTCTCAGGTGCTGGAGCGATACCAAGCTTTAACTGTTGAGGTGGAAGCATCTAACGCTAAGGCCCGGGCCAAGAAAACAGAGTTGGAGGAGCGGGAATAGCACCTTAGAAAACTTCAGCAACATTTTGATTCCCTTGTCTCTGAAAGGAATAAGCTTGCCCAATCTTCTACCACTCATCAGGTGCGCCTTAAGGAGGTGGAAAGTCCCCTGGAGCAATCAAACGCTGAGGTGGATAGCCTGACTAGCCGACTGGCTGCCTTGCGGGGTGACAGGAATTGGCTAATAACCAATGGCCTGGTTGGGGAGTTTGAGTATCTCCATCAGTCGGGACCTTTTACAGCATTGATAGATCGCCTTTCTGCCGCAGCTTATCAATATGGCCATCATGATGGTGTTTACAAGGGCTACTTTGAGTGCCAACAACCGGAGAAGATTACTCCCGAGTTCCACACGGCGAGGGGCAAATTTCAGGGTGACATGGCGGAAGCACTCAAAGCGGCGTACAACGAACTGCTGCCCGCATATGCCGATTTGATGGACAAGGTGAACGAAGATGGCATAGATTCCTTACGCCTAATGTTGGACGCTACGGAGGAGTCGGATGAGGAATGAGTGTTTTCATTTTGTTTATTATGTACACTATTCCTAAAGATATTTTGTATGAACACTGTTTTACTTGGTTTTTGCGCAAATACTTGATTTGTTTGTCAGACATTTAATGCTAATGTCATGATTGACGACGCCGCCGCTCGTCTAAAATGTGGCGATTTGACATGTGATGATTATTTTTCATTAACTGTGATGTCGTCATCACTGTCAAACTGTTTATAATTCTATAAATTAAGTTTCTTTTTCCAAATTTGATAATTCGAAAAGATGAGCCGGAGGAGCTATAAACAGAGACTTTCCGACATTTTCCGACGCTTGGATGCCGCAAATGGCTTGGTTCGTCTCCAAATTCTGGTGACGGAGGAGATGATCAGAGGAGAAGGAGTGCCTTCTGATGATGTCTTACCCCGGGTTAGCCGGTCTTGTAAGAGCGTCATATATGAGGATCCTTCCCAAGCTGAGGCAAGTGCAGCTTCTCTATCAGCTGATACTCTTTTGGGAGCCGTTCCACCTGATCATGTTCAACGCTGTGGATTGGTGTACGAACGGCTTCGCAGTGGCCGTTCCGGCAGGAAACTGGTTGGTGATCAGGAAGTGGTGGCCCTTCCGGTGAGTGAGGAGAATGTCGATGAGTTGGTCATTGATCCTCACCCATTGGAATATTATGGTGTAGCATTGCACACCCCTGCAGAGGTGAGAGCAACGCTTTCCCAGAAGTAGATGTTTTGAACATGTTCGTTTTTGGTTCCCGTATGTTGGTATTTAGCAACAGGGACAAGTACTTGGTTTTTTGTAAGATAGTTGTATGTATTTATTACCAAAATACCTATATTTTTTGTAGTGGTTAATGTATCTATTACCAAGATACCCACTCTTAGCGCTGTATATTTTTGACCCTTTGACTTATATATGAAAAATATTTCGTGTCAAGGATGCTTTTTTACCGTTATGTGTAGTTAAAATGCAATGGTAATTTTTAGTACCGTAAAGTGCAGTATAAATGCGATGGTGAATGTTATTGTGCATGTAAGTAATGAGAGATAATTATAAAAAAGAAAAGAACTTTTATTAACTCAATACTTAAAAAGAGACATCTTCGGAGACGGATTACACTTGTTTGCAAAAAGGAAAACAATCACACCCGCCGTTAGGGGCAAGGTATTACATATAACATTTTTTCAGTTGAGCCGCGTTCCAGCTACGTGGAACCACGGTACCATCTAGCCTTGATAGGCGGTAGGCCCCCTTGCCTAGGTCTTGTTGGATGACGTAGGGGCCTTCCTAGTTGGGTCCCAATTTTCCTGTGGGTTCCGCTCTACTGGCCTCATTATCACACATGACGTACTCGCCCTCCTTGAAAGTGTGCTGAGCCACACGCTGGTTATAGTATTTTTCCATAGTCTTCTTATACTTTGCCTCGTTGATGGCGGCTGCCTCACGCCTCTCTTCGAGCATATCCAGGCCTTCCCTTAGGAGCCTGTCATTATCGTCATTAGTAGTAAGACGCCGTAGCGAGGGCAAACCAACTTCCGCGGGTATCATTGCTTCCGCGCCATAGGTTAGGCTGAAGGGGGTTTATTGTTACTTGTCTTAGGCATTGTTCGATGTGCCCAAAGGACATTCGGCAGTTCTTCCACCCAGGAGCTTCCTTCGTAACCTAGCCTTCTTTTTATACCATCCAACAAACTCCCATTTGCCCGCTCCACCTGGCCGTTTCCTTGGGGATGTGCTACAGATGTGAAGATTTGTTGAATCTAAAGTTCTGCACACCAATCTTGCAAGACCCTATCAGTGAACTGCGTTCCGTTGTCACTTACCAAATATAGCGACAGTCCGAATCGACACACAATGTGCTCCGAGAGGAACTTTTTTGCGTTTTCAGCGGTTATTTTAGCCAGAGGTTTGGCTTTAACCCACTTGGTGAAATAGTCGATTGCCACGATAAGGTATTTTAGCTTCCTGGGGGCCAGCGAGAATGGCCCCACGATGTCAACCGCCCATTTCTGGAACGACCAGGCCGCTGTGACTAGGATTAAGTTGTTCTTGGGACGGAATGTTTGAGGAGCAAATTTTTAGCAACTACGGCACCTTCTGAGTTCCTCTACCGCGTCTTCATGCATCCCGGGCCAATAGTACCCGACGCTATGGATTTTTGCCACAACTGCCCGGGGTCCCGCGTGAATGCCACATATGCCCGAGTGTATTTCTTAGATAAGATATTTTGCCTCTTCTGGGGATACACACCGCAGTAGTGGTTCCAAGTATGATTTCCTATAGAGGACGCCATTGTTGACTTCATAATGCAATGCCTTGGTTTGGACCTTTTGGGCTTCACCCATGGTGGGAGGTAATTCACCTTTTGTGAGGAACTTTAGTATTGGAGTGTACCAACAGGGTTCTTCTGCTGTCAGGGCGGAAACTTCCCGGGGTTCAATAGAAGGCATTTGTAGCGTTTCTACCTTTACTTCTCTTTCCATGCCCGAAGTAGCAAGTTTACTCAAGGCGTCTGCTATTTGGTTTTTTCCCCTATGGACGTGATTAAGCGTGACATTATCAAAGGAAGCTATGAGCTCCTTTGTTTTAGCCATATATTTTGCAATCGATTCATCCTTGGCCTCGTAAGTTTCGTTGACTTGATTATTAACCAGCAAAGAGTCAACATATGCATCAACTCTTGTGGCTCCCATAGATTGGGCTATCCTCAAGCCCGCGAGTAGCACCTCATATTTTGCTTCGTTATTAGAGCATTCAAAAATCAAAACGTAAGGCGTACATCAGCCTTATTTCATCTGGGCTTATCAGCATGAGACCTGCCCTGGAACCTTTCCCGCTGGATGATCTGTCAGTGTAAAGTTTCCAGGTTTGTTTGGCTGTGCTGGATTCCGGGATATCCTGGATAGCGGGATCATGTATTATTTCACCCTTAGGAATTTCAGCCAAGAAATTGTCGATCACCTGTCCCTTGATTGCTGTCCGCTTTCGATATTCGATATCCAGGGCTCCCAACTCGATCGCCCACTTAGCCAATCTTCCCGAGATCTATGGCTTGTGCAATATTTGCTGTAGTGGGTAATTTGTTAAGATCTATACGCGATGCCCTTGAAAATATCTTCTGAGTCGCCGGGTGGCGTAAACTAGTGCTAGGACCAACTTTTCAAGTGTTGGATACCGTGTTTCAGGTCCCGCCAGAACTCGACTGATGTAATATATGGGTTTTTGCTTCCTATCTCTTTCCACCATGAGTACCGCGCTTCCGCGTTATGAGCCGCCGCTAGATACATTCTTCTGGGTATGGCGCTGTCAGCATGGGTAGTTTCTCGATGAAACGTTTCATGTCTTGCAGGGCTTCTTCCGCTTCGCTGGTTGTAACACCCCAAAAACGGGTTAATTAATTCTATTAAAGTAACTGAAAATAAATGGGTAAAATACTGTAAGTGGTAAAAATAAACCCGGTAATTTAAGGATCTAATAAATAAGTCTAATATTAAATAAAAAGTGAATTAAAGCTTTCGAGGAAATAAAGCTTATAAAAGACACAAGGTAACGGGGTGTAACACCCCGAAAATATAAAGTTTTATATTAAGAATTTAAAATCGGTAATAAACAGAATAAAGTAACTAGGAATAAATAACCTAGTTAAATCATAAGTCTTATAGTAATAAGGAACATTGTTGAAATAAACTACATGTAACTTGGAAAAGTATAGGGGCCAATTGTAGCAAACTTGAAACAAGTTTGTTTTAATTAAAATGTTAGACACCAAAACACACACTTTAAGTGTGTGTTCTGGTCGAATTCTCCAGAGAAGCCAGGAAGCTCCCCATATCAAACCCTAACTAGCTCAAAATTGACAAATTGAAAGGGTAAATTGAGCCCAAATCGAAATCCAATCATAGATTAATGATCGCCGCAGTAAAGGGATCATAAGGTATGTAAAATTTCGTTGTTTGATTTCATCTTGAATTCTAGATGAACACATGAGAATCGAAATTTGGGCTTGCATGATCGTTGTTTGGATGAAATTGGAATAAAATCATGTCTAGGGGTAAACCCTAGTCATTATCTTGTTGAATTAATGATTAAACTATGAAATTCATGATCATCCGCCATGTGTGTGTAGTGGGTTTTGTAGAAAAATGATGAACACTAGCATCATGATTAGTAAACTAGTGTTATTTGAACTCTATGAAGTTAATCTTGATATTGAACAATAAATTAGATGATTGACTAGTAAAAGGTGTTAAAATCTTGGCTAAATAAGTAATCATGAACTTGATTGTTGATTTAGTGAAATCATGCCCTTTAGGTGTTTGTTGAAATGCCTAAAAGAAAGCAAGATATGGTGATTTTAAACGAAACGCATATTTAAATGATAAGATGAATTATGCGTTATAAGACATGAATGGAGTTCTAAACGAAGTGTTGATTGAACTCTATAGGCAAAGGAGCCGAGCCTTCAAGCGGACAAGCCGGAGCGGACACGCGCTTGAAAGGAACGCTTTGAAGGTACGTGACTTGTCGTCTCGTTACACTTATGTAGATAAACCTGGTCGTAGATATGTTTAATATTGATATAGCGAAAATGATTGCGTTTGGTATGTCAATGAAGTGATGTAACTCACTCGACAACCAAACGGGTCAAAATAGTTAAATAAATATGTTGTTGATGATATTGTTTAAAATAGCCGTGTTGGAATGTCAATGAAGTGATGTAACTCACTCGACAAACCAAACGGGTTAAATAATGGTCGAATTGTTAGTGTTTGAAATGACTTAAACATCACTAGTTAAATTGATTTATAAAGCGTAAACCATGGAATGGAAGTGATACGCTAAGATTAACAAGCCCGGGAATGGGTAATTATGGCTAGAAACCAACGTTGATGAATTATGCAAGTACGCGACCTATGGTTTCGTTACATTATGTTATTATTTATCCTAGTTAGTTGAATTGTAAACGTTGAAGTCAATGACCATCACTTGTTGATTGGTTATAAACAAAGCGTAAGCCGTGAAGCGGACATGCTAACTTGTTGCAAAAACATGAACCCTTGTAGCGGGATTAAAGTCCTGAATTTTACTTGTCAAACGTTCTAGAAAAGCATGTTTAAATCCTTGGAAAACAAGTATGATGATTATTGCGTAAGTGTCCCTCTTGAAGAGAGCGAAACGCTATGGTGGGTAAACCCGGGATTGGGTAAATTGGTCATAGACATGAGATGATTTAAACAAGTTGTTGAACTTGTAAACAAGCGGGTCGAATAATTAAGGAGCCAAAATAAAGGCCAACTGTTTTTAAAATAAAAATTTACGTGATTTGTGTTGATAAACGGGTCCGTAATTTAATTACGGTCGCGTAGGAAAAAGAATTACGAAAAACGGACTTGTATAGCCAAAGTTATGCAAGTTCTAAGTTGATATTGGTGAATTTTCGTAGCTGGGCAAAATGCAGCAACAATAGAACAACTTGCTGTCAAAAAGGGGGCTAGGTGTAGCGTCTAGCCCCTAGGCGTAGCGTCTAGCCCTCCCTTATTCCGAAAATTGTTTTTTGTTGTTGTTTTGACTCATGAAACTTGTTTTAACATGTAATTAACTTATCAAAACTAACTTTCATGTTGGTTTTGAATTTAGGTGATCTTAGTTAGCATCCAGATGATGATCAAGTCAAGCATCAAGAACCGAACACTCGCCCTTGAAGCTTCCGCAATGAAATTGTTTTGTTTTTGTTACAAACAACTTTTGTAAACAAATTATTACTATCATTCGATTGTCATAATCATTTTTGAATGATAACTTATAAAAGTTTTTGAAAGGCCGCATTTTCACATAAAATGCGTATTTAATATTATATTCGTATTATAATGAGACGGGTGTTACAAGTTGGTAATCAGAGCTCATGGTTGAAGACAAAGTGTGTTCGGTTCGAAGCTTGATCAAACATCCGGTAAGAATTAGTTATTTAGTAGATTTTATTAGATTGTTAGAAATAGGAATTCAAGTTGATGTGCATGGGAAGAGCGTGTTAACACACTCAAACCCGGAAAGTGCACTAAACATGAATGGTTTAAGCAAGTTACAAACTTGGCCAAATCAAAATGAAAGATACAAACGATAATGGAGCGAAATGTTTGACAATTGATATAAATAATTCAGAATTGAGATGTCTAGTGTTGATAAAAGATGGTTAGGTAGTATAAACCCTAACCATAGATTGATTATAAAATAAGTATTTATGAAATAAGTATATTTAAATGCCTCGTATAATAATACGAGCAACATTGAATAGCAAGACTAATAATAAATTGGAGATGTTCGAATGATATGATAATCGCATCTGACGATGACGGGAGATAAATAATCTAAATGAAGGAAGGTTCGGAAGCATGACAAAGAACATGCTAGCAAAGAACTCAAATCAAGCGATGACTTGAGACAACGGAGTACATCAGGGCGAATATCAATCAGGTACACGTTATAAATTACGATAAGATAAGTAGAATGCAATAATTCACATAATGAACGATAGTTGCATATGAGCATATATGATTAGCGAATGAAAAATACAAACTAGCTAATGTGAATGCTAAGGCATAGGGGATAAAGTTTGACTGTCATAAGTGAGGAAATTCACACAGACAAGTCAAAGGGGTAGAATAAAAGAATAAAGGACTTGACTGAATAAAAGCGATGGATTTCGCTAAGACGAACCGAATAAATAAAAAGTGCAAGATATTAACAAATCTATATAAAAGGATATGGGATAGTGTAGAAAGGAATAATGCTTGAAATAGTAAGGGAAACGCAAACTAGCGAAACAAGAATGTTAAAACATTAAGATAAAGAACCCTGGTAACGGGTCGTAAGGAAGTATAGGTAAAAACCGAGTAACGGTAAGCGTAGGATAAACCGACGTATAAATGACGTTAGAAGTCATAGAGTCGGAAGGATAATTCGGAAGAAAACAAATGTAGCCTTAGACCATGGTCAAGGTCCATAGAATTCAAGAACGAAAACGAATGATTTCTATAAAAAAAAAGGGAAGGGGGTGCATTGACACCGAAAGTACATTTTAGAATGACATGAGAAAAGATGAATTTACGGGATCATCACAACCTTCAGGAAGTATAAGTGATGTTAAGGTCTACGAGACCAAAAAGACCCTTGGGTCACAAATAGAAAGAAACAAACTGTTGGAGTCTCACCTTAAAAAGGTGGAAGTCTAAGGAAATAGCCTATGAGGCTAAGTAAAAGAGAGCCTACGAGTTAATAATGTAAAGCGAGGAAACTGGTTGTAACTCCCCGTGTAAAATAATAACGGGAGGTAAGGTTAGTATAGAAGCGATGGGTGTCGTTAAGTTAATTAAATAAGTTTAAATGAAGAGATCATGAAGGGTCTGGTTGACAAAAATGATGATTTTCGATAATGAGAAGTTTTATATAAACTTAAACATGACATGAAGCGATCACGGTTAAGAAAAGTAATATGAAATATAACCACGTTATAGCGTGAACTATGAAATAGGGATAATAGAAATTTGTAAGACTTAAGAAAGCAAACTGGATATACCCGAGCGATGGGGTATAAGGTAACCGGTGACAAATAAGTCTAACCGCCATGATGAGCAATCAATAAAGATAAAGGATAAGAGCTGAAGGTAACGACCCATGAGGCCTTACACGTAAAAGGCGTATACGCTTAGAAACCAAAAAGACATTACTATAATTCCCTAGTAAGATTAGTGAACGCGAGCAATGCCCAAGTAAATCACCAAAATCAGGTTCATTAAATTTAACCCATTGAATTACGTGATAAAGGTTTCGAGGACAAAACCTCTTTAAGGGGGGTAGACTTGTAACACCCAAAAATCGGGTTAATTAATTCTATTAAAGTAACTGAAAATAAACGGGTAAAATACTGTAAGTGGTAAAAATAAACCCGGTAAATATTAGGATCTAAATAAATAAGTCTAATATTAAATAAAAAGTGAATTAAAGCTTTGGAGGAAATAAAGCTTATAAAAGACCCGAGGTAACGGGGTGTAACACCCCGAAAATATAAAGTTTTATATTAAGAATTTAAAATCGGTAATAAACAGAATAAAGTAACTAGGAATAAATAACCTAGTTAAATCATAAGTCTTATAGTAATAAGGAAAATTGTTGAAATAAACTACATGTAACTTGGAATAAAGTATAGGGGCCAATTGTAGCAAACTTGAAACAAGTTTGTTTTAATTAAAATGTTAGACACCAAAACACACACTTTAAGTGTGTGTTCTGGTCGAATTCTCCAGAGAAGCCAGGAAGCTCCCCATATCAAACCCTAACTAGCTCAAAATTGACAAATTGAAAGGGTAAATTGAGCCCAAATCGAAATCCAATCATAGATTAATGATCGCCGCAGTAAAGGGATCATAAGGTATGTAGAATTTCGTTGTTTGATTTCATCTTGAATTCTAGATGAACACATGAGAATCGAAATTTGGGCTTGCATGATCGTTGTTTGGATGAAATTGGAATAAAATCATGTCTAGGGGTAAACCCTAGTCATTATCTTGTTGAATTAATGATAAAACTATGAAATTCATGATCATCCACCATGTGTGTGTAGTGGGTTTTGTAGAAAAATGATGAACACTAGAATCATGATTAGTAAACTAGTGTTATTTGAACTCTATGAAGTTAATCTTGATATTGAACAATAAATTAGATGATTGACTAGTAAAAGGTGTTAAAATCTTGGCTAAATAAGTAATCATGAACTTGATTGTTGATTTAGTGAAATTATGCCCTTTAGGTGTTTGTTGAAATGCCTAAAAGAAAGCTAGATTTGGTGATTTCGAACGAAACGCATATTTAAATGATAAGATGAATTATGCGTTATAAGACATGAATGGAGTTCTAAACGAAGTGTTGATTGAACTCTATAGGCAAAGGAGCCGAGTCTTCAAGCGGACAAGCCGGAGCGGACACGCGCTTGAAAGGAACGCTTTGAAGGTACGTGACTTGTCGTCTCGTTACACTTATGTAGATAAACCTAGTCGTAGATATGTTTAATATTGATATAGCGAAAATGATTGCGTTTGGTATGTCAATGAAGTGATGTAACTCACTCGACAACC
The DNA here is from genome assembly GCA_030545235.1 of Helianthus tuberosus. NCBI lineage: Eukaryota > Viridiplantae > Streptophyta > Magnoliopsida > Asterales > Asteraceae > Helianthus > Helianthus tuberosus. The sequence goes on along the minus strand of JARYGA010051704.1, from coordinate 14,497 downwards.
AAACGGGTCGAAATAGTTAAATAAATATGTTGTTGATGAAATTGTTTAAAATAGCTGTGTTGGAATGTCAATGAAGTGATGTAACTCACTCGACAAACTAAATGGGTTAAATAATGGTCAAATTGTTAGTGTTTGAAATGACTTAAACATCACTAGTTAAATTGGGTTATAAAGCGTAAACCATGGAATGGAAGTGATACGCTAAGATTAACAAGCCCGGGAATGGGTAATTATGGCTAGAAACCAACGTTGATGAATTATGCAAGTACGCGACCTATGGTTTCGTTACATTATGTTATTATTTATCTTAGTTAGTTGAATTGTAAACGTTGAAGTTAATGACCATCACTTGTTGATTGGTTATAAACAAAGCGTAAGCCGTGAAGCGGACATGCTAACTTGTTGCAAAAACATGAACCCTTGTAGAGGGATTAAAGTCCTGAATTTTACTTGTCAAATGTTCTAGAAAAGCATGTTTAAATCCTTGGAAAACAAGTTTGATGATTATTGCGTAAGTGTCCCTCTTGAAGAGAGCGAAACGCTATGGTGGGTAAACCCGGGATTGGGTAAATTGGTCGTAGACATGAGATGATTTAAACAAGTTGTTGAACTTGTAAACAAGCGGGTCGAATAATTAAGGAGCCAAAATAAAGGCCAACTGTTTTTAAAATAAAAATTTACGTGATTTGTGTTGATAAACGGGTCCGTAATTTAATTACGGTCGCGTAGGAAAAAGAATTACGAAAAACGGACTTGTATAGCCAAAGTTATGCAAGTTCTAAGTTGATATTGGTGAATTTTTGTAGCTGGGCAAAGTGCAGCAACAATAGAACAACTTGCCCCTAGGCGTAGCGTCTAGCCCTCCCTGATTCCGAAAATTGTTTAATTTTTGTTGTTTTGACTCATGAAACTTGTTTTAACATGTAATTAACTTATCAAAACTAACTTTCATGTTGGTTTTGAATTTAGGTGATCATAGTTAGCATCCGGATGATGATCAAGTCGAGCATCAAGAACCGAACACTCGCCCTGTTTTGTTTTTGTTACAAACAACTTTTGTAAACAAATTATTACTATCATTCGATTGTCATAATCATGTTTGAATGATAACTTATAAAAGTTTTTGAAAGGCCGCATTTTCACATAAAATGCGTATTTAATATTATATTCGTATTATAATGAGACGGGTGTTACACTGGTCCATTTGAAAATTTTCTTGTTGAGGCAATCTTTTATCGTCTTTATAAATGGCAAAGACCTCTCGGTGTGTCTTGCCAAGAATCTATTTATAGCCACTAGACGCCCATTTAACGCTTGTGCTTCTTTCAAAGTCCTGGGAGAGGGCATCCGCGTTATGGCGGCTACCTTTTCCGGGTTAGCTTTAAAGCCATCCCGGGTGACCACCACCCCCAAGAACTTGCCTTCCTCTACCCCAAATGAACATTTCTTGGGGTTAAGCTTAATATTGTATTCTTTGAGCTTTTGGAAGGTTTCTTCAATGTCTTCAAGCATTTGTTTTTCTTCCCTGTTCTTGATTACCAAATCGTCAACGTATACTTCTAAGTTTCTGCCGATTTGTTTTTCGAAAGCCTTATCCATGAGCCGCTGATAAGTGGCTCCGGCGTTTCGCAGGCCGAAAGGCATTTTGGTATAACAAAAAATGCTCACATCGGTATGAAACACTGTTTTTTCTTCATCTTCCCTGGACATTTTGATCTGGTGATAACCCTTATAGGCGTCTAAGAAGCACTTGTACCTATAAGAGACCAGAGAATCAACCTTAAAGTCCATCTCGGGTAGCGGGTAGGCATCTTTGGGGCATGCTTTATTCAGATCTTTAAAATCGATGCACATTCGCCACGTGCCGTCTGGTTTCTTGACCATCACAGGGTTTGATACCCATGTGTGATACTTTGTTTCTCTAAGAATTCCAGCTTCAACCAACTTGCGTACTTCTTTGACCACCGCTGCTTTTCGATCCGGGGCCATGCTTCGTTTACCCTGTGCAACGGGTTTAATGCCCGGGAGTGTTGCTAGCTTGTGTTCTGCCTTATCCCGGGGTATCCCAGTCATGTCAGAGTGCTCAAAAGCAAAGATGTCGGCGTTCCTTCTCAACAGCTGTTTCAAGTTGTTTTTAACTTCAGGGGAGAGGCTGTCCCCTATTGTTACTGTCTAATTCGGATGGCGTGTGCTTAATACCTACCTTTCCGGGCCGATGGCGCCGGTGGGCACTTGACAACATCTTTTGGTATTCTATACTTCTCCCAGCTTGTCTCGAAATACTGTTGCAATACCCCGCGGGGTGGGAAACTTCATGAACCCCCGCGCTGTAGAGACTATAGCATCCAATTTTCCCAGGGTGAACCTTCCAATGATTACATTGTGGTAAGACTCAGCGCGTACCACAAGGAATGTAAGGAGTATGGTTCTTTCCCGGGGTTCTTGCCCGAATGTAACTGGGAAAGTAATTTGGCCAATTGGATCGACTTTCTCTCCAGTGAAACCTTTAATAGGGGCGTGCACTGACTCAAGCAGCCTTCTATCTTCTGGTTGCATTCTATTGAAGCAATGCTCGTAGATGATATCTTCAGAACTCCCGGTATCTACCAGGATTCTTCTCATGTTATAGTCACCTACCGCAGCGGATATGATTAAGGCATCAGTGGTGAGGTGTAAATCTTCCACGCGTGGCTCGATTGTCATGGTTTCCAGCATCCAGGGTTCGAGCGTGGAGAAACTCCGCTTAGCCCCCTTTCCCTTATCAGCATATACCATGTTTAGCTCTCGTGGCCTCTTACCCGCCCCTTTATCGTTTTCCTCTTTGACGGGGGCGGGCCCTGTTTGATGTCTCGAACCAGATGAGCCAATTTACCCGCCTTCACGAAATACTCGATCTGCTTCTTCAATTGAAAGCAGTCATTGGTATCATGGCTGCTTCCTTTGTGGTACTCACAATACTTGTTGGTGTCTTTGTTGGGGTTGTCCTTCAGCGGCTTCGGAGGATTAAACTTGAGGTTTTCAGAGGCTAGGATTTCTGCTGGAGTTTTGCTCAAGTTGGGGTAATCGGACCGCGGTTTAGAGGAGGATTCATTCCTTGAATAGGTGCTTTTAGACCTATCATACCGCGAGTCCGTTCTGTCACTTCTCTGATATCGGTCTCCTCTACCTTTACCTTTGGAGCCCCGCTGCTCTCTGTCATCCTGGTTTTTCTGAGCCTCTTTCTTTCTGTTGGCCGCGTGACTGGCGGCAACAGCTTTCTCTTGTGTGATACGTATACCTTAGCTATCCTCAAGATTTCGTCTATGGTGGGAGGTACACCATCCCTCCCGTGGAGTGTTCTTAATAGCTCATCATCATTTACCCCTTGTAGGAAAGCACCACACGCTAGATCGTTCGTGACACCTGGGATCGCAAGGCTTTCTTTGTTGAATCTAACGATGAAACTTTCCACTGTTTCATTATCTCGCCGGCGAATATGGAGGAGTTCGTTTCGGTCTTTTGTGTGCCTTCTCTGTTGGCTAAACTGCAATATGAACTTGGCCTCTAGATCTTGTAAACTGTCAATTTCCCCGATGGGTAAACTATCCCACCAGACCCGAGCTACAACTACCAGTGTTTGGACAAACATCTTGCACCAGAGGGGTATGGGCCAACAGGCTACTTACCTGGCGCTTTTGAATAGATTGAGATGGTCATCAGGATCGCCTAGACCATCGTACTTGCCCATAGTTTGAGGCATCTTGGGTTTTTCCTTAATAGGAGCTTCCGCTATTCTTCTGGTGAACTTGGACTTGAAAGTAGCGTCCACTGGTTTGTAAGGTCTAGTAAGTTCATCTTCTTCTACATCGATGGGTTGTATTGGAGGAGTTGCCCCACCCTGGCTGGTACCCTGGGTAACAGGGGGTTGAGCCGGGGTGATGTTCAGTGTAGGGCTAGGGCCTCCGCCTGGAGAAAAACGAGGCCTAGATGCGTTTTCTCTGTCATACGCGGGTTCCGCTGTTGGCGGGGTCTGACTGTAAACCGGCTGTGATGTTGGAAAAGTCCACCAAGGTGGCATATAAGTCGCGTATGTCGACTGCTGAGCATCGCCTTGTGCTGCTCCCTGGGGAGTGTACGTTGGAGTGTTATATGGGGGTAAATACCTGTATGGGGGTGCGTAATAGTATCCTGGGAAGTAAGCTTGATTCCCTGGTGTAACCGGGGCATTCATGATTCCTTTAGGCATAATTACTGGTTGATGTGGTGGAGTGGACAACGCCGCCGTTAGCGCTGCCGAGTATAGAGGTGGCATGGCGTATGTTATTGACGGCTGATAGTATTGAGGCATGCTCACCTGTGGTATGACAGTGCTTGGGCTTGAAGATGTGATAACCGGCGTAGTGCTATGACGTATAGTCTGTGCACTCGTGGTTGATGCTGGGGTGAAGACGTTGGAGTCTGTTGCGGTTGGTTCTACCGACCAGAGCTGCAATGAAGTATATGAGAAAAGGTCTGCCGCCGTCGTTCCAGAAGAGACAGTAGAAGTGCCTGCAAAGCCTGGTGGTGGTCCTTCAGCTTCGAATTCCAAGTCGAGAGACCTGGTCACAGCAAGTGAGGCCGGCATGGTGGTAACAGGGTTCGTCTCCAGCAATGGGTTGCTAGTTATCATCGCCTGACTCGGTGTTACTGTCGTGTTCTGATCGCTTGCCATTGGGTCCAGTCTTGCTGTTGCTACCGTTTGGTCCCATGGATGGCGCCAATGAAGAAACACTGACCTTCACGGTAGTATCCAACTAGGACTTCAACTCTTGGCGATCCGAACTGCTAACTGCAAAATAGAACACCGTTAGGACTCATTACAGGAATGAGGTTATTCCTGTAACCACCCTCCGGCGTGAGAATAAGTCTCGGTTTGGGAGAAAGTTTAAGTATATAGAGAGAAAGAGCAAACGAGAGCAAGATGATCCATACCTTAGATGTTTGCCTCTATTTATAGTTTACCATTAGGGTTTCCCTTAACTTAGGATGGGCTCCGATAAGTTAGGGATTTGCATGACCTTCCCAAAAAGTTGGGGATTTGGTTACGTAATTTATCCATGCAGAATAGAACATTCTAGATTAAACGTTTATAATTGATTATTTACAATAAAATAATAGTTAATGACCGGGTTGGGTTAGCCGATCCGGGTCATACCTCGTCAAAAACCATATACAAAGAAAATGTATATTAAGCATTGGTCACCGTTCAACAAAATCTCTTATTAATTCTCATTCAGTCTTGAAACATGTAGGAAAAAGAAAGACATGCCTAAATAATTAGCAAAATTGAAATGAGATACAAGTACTTTGACATGCTTAGATAATTAGTAAAATTGAAATGGGATACAAGTACTTTGACATGTTTTATGTTTTAACTTAGATATTGAGGAGGCAGCAATGGTATCCTTGAATCATTAGTCTTGTCATAATGACAGGCATAAGTGGAGAAGTCAGCATTAACCAACGGTTCATTCTTGAAGCACATATCCAACGAAACAAATAACGAAAACAGAATCAAAAAAGTCAAAAAGTCAGTTTTCTCCGTTACTCAAAAGGTAATTATGTTGAATTTCTTACTATCAGATTAGCAAGATAAATCCCAATAACATTCCCGTTTTTTAGCAGTGTCAAGTCCCAAAAGTGAAATGCTTTTGACTTTGAGTCCTTAACAAACCGGCTGTTGACTATCCCAAATAAGTCGTGACCTGAATTTACCTTGAAAAGCTCATGTTGAAGATAATAATCAACTTTTAAACGTATAGTTTGACTCTCAATAATCTAATAACAAAGCAGCCTCTATTTATCTCGTCATTTAAAATCTATAATATAATCTTACCAGGATTTCCTGTTTCGGGCTAGATCGAAAAGTCTTCCTCAACTCGGGATGCAACAATAGTCCGATTAAGTCCTTGACAAACGTAATGTGGAAAATACTAAGCAAAATTGTTGTAAATAAACATTATATTATTTTCAGGTAAATATCTTAACTTAAGTAGCATTCTTGAAATCGAGTGAAAACTGCAATTTGTTTTCCAATGGCACCCAGTTCTAATAATCAGTCTTCAATTTTCCCTCCCGCCATAAGTATGGAATCTCTTTGACTTAAATCTTGGCCATTGGATGACAACTTGCTACCCGCGTGTTCATTTTGGAACGAATAAGCATCCATCTCATGACTATAAGGAATCAAACAAAGTAGCATGAGAGAACATGGACACAAAATTGTTGCTATGTACCATGAACAATTGAACATATTTAATCTATAACGAACCTTAATTCATGAAGATTGCAAAATGTCCCTTATCAAATATGCCATGGATGAGTATACTTAGGCGATTATTGAATTCGATAATTTCCATTCTAAGATTGCAGCTTTTATTAATGCAGACTTGAAATAACATATGTGAAGTAAAAGACACCCTAGGGCATGTATAAAATAAAAGTTCAACATTATTATGTTTGTTAGTAAGGCTAACCCTTTTCAACTTAAACTTACACGACTGACCCATCTTGCCACCTCTAGCTAGAAGCTAGATCAATAACACAAACAATGAAAATCTCTTATATCGCCTCGATCGAGTAAAAAAGAAACTACGAATAAAACATAACATGTTTGTTTTTTTAATCAAAAGCAGATCATATAATTTATAACTTGAATCGAAATACAAAATGAATATGTTTATCAAACAACAAACATAACAATACGTATGGCCCATTCAAACAAAACCAAGATTTATAAACAATTGATGCCATAGTAAATTCATCATGAGTGTGCATAGAATGATTTGATAAGAGTAAAAAACTTTAATATCCATGCCTAATATAATTTTCAGAACATGAATCACATATGTAAGAAGGACATAATTATCTTTCGCTCCTTCAACAAAAGCTTGAACTGATCAAGAGTCGGAGTTAACGACTCTGATTGGTGTTATTCCCCAACTACACCTCAAAATTAAAATACTGAAGATCTTTATTGGTCGCAAAGTTTGGGTTTGGGATGATTTGTGTTTGGCGATGAAACGGAAGATTATGCAGATTTGTGTTTGGGATGAAGGGAACGTGTCTGAGACGAAGGGAACGGCGGTTGAGAAGATTTATATGGTTTTTGATGATATTAGGGTTGTAAATGATGAATGAGTGTAGGAAAAATAACATATGGATCATAGTTATACGGTCATACGGATCATACATTTTAGGCGGGAAACCCATATGGAAATCACTGTAAATATATATATATAGATTTGCCATTGTAACAAAAATAAAACTAAATCTTATACTTTTAGGGTTTAACGTAAGGCAATAAACATCCAAGAAAAAAATCGGTAACCGATGTCTACATGTAACTTATACATTTGTGGATAACCTATGTCTAGATTTAACTGAAGAAATAAGATCGAATGCATTTAGGATAATCGAAAGCTGTATAGATAAAAAGTCAATAGATTTTTAATCTTAAAAGTGAAATCGACCAAGCAAAAGAATATAACCTGTAACAACGAGGTTTAATGCGACACAATGAAACTAGATCAAAAGATTTTCATAAACCAGATCCATAACTATATTCTAATCCAAAAAGATCGAAGTCAGCACTTTATCTGTCTTGAGAGATGCCATTAACAGCTTCAAACCCTGTTATCAATAAACTGAAAATTAAAACACAACCTCAAAAAGAATATCACATGTGTATATATGAGATGACAATAATATATATAGTACCTCTTCTTTTCCAAAATAAACCGTCTTCTCCTCAAGCTGACTCAGATCCTTGACACCAAACTTACGGATGAGAGTAATGCTAGAAATAGTAGAAATGGTAGACATATTTGGTTTCACTTCTAAATTATCCATCACCACATAACTCACCGCTTCCTTCTTATTTTCCTCCTTCGGCACTACGAGTGTGAGTGTCATTGGAACATTCATAGAACCCTTGCAATTGGGACATATGGAATTCACATACATTGTCACATTTGACTGGCAACCCGTCGTCATATTTGCATTATAATAATTATAACAATTCTGGCAACCTCTTCTTGCATTGGCACATCTGAAGACAGACTTAGATGCCCCAGATTGATTTTTAGAAGAAGCATGATCAAAGCACAACTGAAATATGTCACCATTGAAAGCTGTTTTGGGGTTGAATTCATCTTCCACTTTGATGCCAGGTTGAAAATGCTTTCCATTGAAGTTATCTATGCTATCTTTGAGTTTTCCTAAACAACCAACCATCTGGTTGGATCCAAGGGACTCGATGAGGGTGCCCAAAGGCAAAGAGAAGATATGGAAAAGGAAATCCACAAACTCTTTTGGTGCTTCTGCAAATAACACTCTAGAGCTTGTTTTGTCGACGAGAAGCTTCAAACTCATTTTTGGGGTAGCCATTGAAGAGAGAAGATCGAGATTAGACAGATATTTTATACGAAAATGATATTTGCCTCAATTGAATTTCATTGATCCTTATCACAATATAAAGGGACATAAGGAATAAAGAGTACAACCCAAAATATACAAAGATATCTACTTCCTAAAATATTTGAAATTATTTGAATTCAAAACAATATAAAGGGATTACATAACGAAAAAAGAATACAACCCAAGATATACAAAGATATCTACTTCCTAATATATTTGAATTTATTTGAATTCAAAATATTTGACTTATTTGAAGGGGAAAGTGATACTTCGATCAAAAATCGCCACCACGTTGATACACTGGTTCGAAAAAATCACATATCATGTTACCTCATTCATCCACCTTTTCAGTTTTTAGATGCAACCCTCCCATCTTCATCGTTATTCTCAAAAACTATGCTATGTTTATGATGATGAATTTCTTATTAGGCTAAGTGATGTGGTATAAATCCCCTAGAGGCTTTTTAGTGTCATGATAGCGTCACGTATGCACCACATAAGCGAGGGGCTTTATCGTTAACTTGCACGATGTGTGATAAGATAATTCACATCAAACCCCCCGAATTATGTGAGAGAGTTTTTATTTTATGAAGAGTGGTTGTAGGTAGGGCTGACAAATCGTGTCTTATCGGGTTTAACAGGTCTTTAACGACGCGTATAACACAAGTATTAAACATGAATGCAACTTATTTAACTACTTTATATCTCATGTTTATAACACAGTTTTACGTTTTATGTAGCAATAAGAAGAAATGATGGATCCTAACCTTATAATTATATTTATTTTTTAAAAAAAGTAAAAAATCACGTTGTGTACTTTTTCAGTAAACAGGTCTAATCGTGTCTTATAGAGAGATCTATTGCCAACATTAGTTGTAGGTGATTGTGAGTAGAGAAGAGAGAAAATATTATTGTTTATCTATAAATTTGAGGGACACTGTTCACTATTTATAATTTTTTTGAAAATGTTGTAAGTGGAAGTGTGAGAAAATGTAACGATAAAAGTATTTTTTTAATTGAGAATAAGAGGGAAAACATACTGATTTTTAGTGTTTATAGAGTAATAAATGAGGGTTGGATGTGAATATTCTAATACCCTTTCAGAGACCCTATTAAACAAAATACAAAAAAAGTAAATCAAAGAGGAAAAAATCCAATTGGCTGGAATCATTGAACCACAACCCAACTTTATCATTTATTATATTGGTCGGTGTGAAGGCGTCATGTAAGCGACCACGTCATCGTGGGCCATCATCTAACCCAAGTTAGGACTGGGTGTGAGTGATGAGTCTCCCCATTTTTTATTTATTTATTTTTTAAATAATATTTAAACATATGTAATAGTAAAATTAAGTTAAATACGGAAATTAATAATATAGCTTATATTACGTTAAAAACGATAAAATCTAAACTTAAAAAAAACTTAACTCAAACAAAATACAAGATTGCTTAAAACTAAAAAAAAAATAGTAAAAAATTACTAAATTTAAAAAAAACTAGGAACTCTATTTAGCGGTTGCAACCTCGTTTGGAACTCGCGCCTACTTGCTAGATTTCCTTAAAACATCCCACGCCCGGATGGTCCTACTAGTGGTGGTGGTGATTGTTGTGGTGGTTGAAATGACATGTTAAACGAGTTTCGCATTAGCATTTGCATTTGTTGCATTTGGTTCAATTGGGTGAAAGCATTGGGGATTGTTGGTAACCTGATAAAGAAAATTGGGATGACGACCAGTTCGGATCGATTGTTGGACTGTAGCCGGGCGACGATAACATTTTAGATTCGGGTTTGGATTTAGGTTGTTTGAGAGAGTTTGGATGATGTTATGTAAAAATGGGTATAAAATAATGTATATATAGTGTTTTAATTTATTTTTTTAATATAAACTAACCATTTGTAACGGCTTATTTTTCAAATTGGGCTCGTCACTTGCGGTGGTTAGGCGGCGAAAGTGACGCAACGAACCGGGGGAGGGCGGTGGTGCCGGACCTCGACGGGCCGGGGACGCACCCCACACCCATCAGCCTTACTAGCATATAAATGAACACCCTTCACAAAATTTGAGCCTCAGATTTTATGAAATGTCATAACACAACAAATCGACTGAATAAGAGCTTAAGCGCAATTTCATAGAAGAAAAATAAACCGATGCAACTATCATATCTTGTATCTTGTATGTAGTGTAACTATTGGGTGAATTGTTATAAAACAATAATATTGCTGATTTGTTCATTGTTATGTTATAAACAATCTTACAGGGTGTTTGAATTGAAATGAAAAAAAGACTATATACTAAAGCTCAAATTCTCCTATATATTAATTTTAGAACTGAATGAACAGTAAGTTCATTAGGGGATTAACAAATAGTATTGGGTACCAGTATCGGTACCAGCTTTTACCAAATCGGGTTTATTTTCGGTACCGGTTCGGCACCGGTACTTACCGATTTTTACCCTCAAATACCGGTGCCGTACCAGTACCGACCTGTACCGAGCCGTACCGTACCAGGTATATTCGGTACCGGTACACACTTTTGGAGATTTCGATAACGATATTTTCGGTATCGGTTGTTAACGAGCTCATTAAATCCTGTAGCAACGTAGCAATGCAAGTAATTGCAATGTTTAGGTTATTTTTCATACATACAGTAACTTCATTAAGGGATGATCAAATAGTATTGGGTACCGGTACCCGCTTTTACCAAATCGGCTGTATTTTCGGTACCGGTATTCACCGATTTTTACCCTCAAATACCGGTGTCGTATCAGTACCGACCAGTACCGAGCCGTACCGTACCGTGTCAGGTATATTCGGTACCGGTACACACTTTTGGAGATTTCGGTTACGGTATTTTCGGTAACGGTATTTTCCGTACCGGTTGGTATCGAGCTCATCAAATCCTGTAGCAACGTAGCAATGCAAGTAATTGCACCGTTTAGATTACTTTTCATACACACAGTAAGTAAGCTGTATTTCGTTTGATTGGGATTTTATATACACAACAACTTATTTTGCTTTCTTTTTTGTCTTTTTTCTGTAATGAATGAATTCTAGCATGTAAAATTAACTTGGATATTTAGATCATTGATGAGCAAATCGTATCAAATCCTGTAATCAAACCGGTATCGTATCGGTACCAAATTTACTATTACCAAATCATTTTCGTTACCAATTTGGTACCCACCTTTTGGCGTTTTCAGAATCGTTACTTTCGGTTCGACACCGGTCTAGCACCATACATGTATTTATTGATTTTTACCTTCAAATACCATACCGTATTGTACCGAGCATTTTCGGTGCCGGTACCAAGCTCATCCATATTTTAACGGTGTTAGCACCGTAATAATTGCCAATGATCTCTAGATCAAGTGGTGGAAGGCTTGCATTTCTCTTGAGAGATGCAGGTTCAACTCTCACTTGGTGCAGAGTGAGGCACTGGTGGGCAATGATAGGAGACCCAAGGAAACCTGGGTTGGATCCTTAAGCCAAACAGGTTTTACCGGTAATTTAAGCGTCGTGCCTACGGGCGGGTGAGTTACTGGGTTTTCCCCGGAATTAGTGGTGGACTCGGGTTACTCTCGGAGTACTCCGTTTGTCCAGTGGGTGCCCCGAGAGTGCTCGGGATTGATTCTGTTGGCCGTTTAAAAAAAAAAAAAGCACCGTAATAACTAAATTGAAAACAACCGAATTTTCAACGTGTAGGACGTGTGGGTCCTATTATCATATATTAGGTTATTTAAAATCGTTTTTTTTAGGACGGAGTGACCATCCTTACCACGTCATTTTTATTTATGTTTTGATATTTGGTATCTGCTGCTGACACGCGTTTTGCAGACATTGGGTCCCCGCCGCAACGCGTGGGCGAAAAATCAACTAGTTTATATTAATTTCCTTTCCTGTTGAAATAAGACTTTTTTGGTATGATTTACACCTTAATAAACTGTTTTTTTTTTTTCCATTAGGATAGCGTTTGCGATATAGAAATGAGAGGTGAAATAGAATGAGCCATTGCGAGGGAATAAATAAAAGAGTGTTTGGTTGGTCGATGGAATAGAATCGCCCATTCCAAAATGTATTTCATTCCCTCAAAATCATTCTATCCGTCTCCCTGTTTTTTTCCATTCATTCTCGCTTCACCCTTCATTAACAACACCGCAACCCACCACCGTTGCCACCACCCGCCGCTGTCACCACCCGCCGCCGCCACCCACCTTCGCCGCCACCCACCACGCCGTCACCACCGCCGCCGCCTCCAGTTCCAATCACCACCACCACCGCCCACTGCTGCCACCTGCCACCCACCGACGACAACACCACTTCCACCGCAACCATCACCACCACTACCTCCGGCACCACCCGCCTCCGCCGCCACCCGCTTCCGCCGCCACCCGCCTACGCCGCCACCCGCCACCGCTGCTGTGGTCACCCATCGTCACTGCTGCCACCTCTGATCACCGCCGTCGCCTCCGCCACCCACCGTCACCACTGCCACCTCCGATCACCGCTGCCACCCACCTCCATCACCGCGGTGAACCGCCGTCACCCATTGTCGCCAATACAACTGCCATCTATCACCACCCATCACCATTTGATTTTATTTTTTCGTCTTTTCTTGTCTACCAAACAACAAAAGGTAATGATTCATTACGTTCTTACATAGTAACCAAACAAGAATTTTATTTATTATCTACTTTTGAAACAAGAATTTTATTTGTTATCTACTTTTGAAAGATACGATGAAGATGGAAGGGGCAAAGAAGTAGCTATACAAATTTGAAAAGTTAGTGAAGAACATTGAAGCATGTGATTTTAGGAATCTTCAAATGAATACTGATGACGGGGGTAGCCCAAGACTAAATAAAATGACTAAATATGTAAACGCTCAAAGGGTTAAATGGTTCAATGGTTGAAAAGCTGTGAGGTGGGGAAAAGCAATGCGGAAACAGTAGCCAGTCACATCCAGGGATTGCTTCACCAACCCACAGCCGCAAAAGCAATGCAGGTCTGCAGAGTACACGTTATTATCCAGGGGTCAAAAGGCTTCAGCCCCGGAAAGGGCAAGCCCCTCGCTGCAAGCAAGGACACTAGTCAAATGAATGCCTCTTTGGGAGATGTCTTCTCCTATATAATTGACACTTCATTTACTGAGTTGGGGCATTCTGGGCCAGGCCTGTTTCCTTAAACTCTGGTCATTCATATTGAGTACTTGCTTTCATGCGAGTTACTCACTTTCACATCCAACACACACATTCCGTTTGCTCCCACATCCGAATCTGAATATACTTCAGAGGACGACCTTCAGCAAACAATAACAATAAACTAGTGAACCTCTTTCCACGTCTTGCAAACGTGGGGGGACCCCACGACCTGCGTTAGGCAAAGTTGAACCCTTCAACCCTTTTGCCTAACCAGCCCAGCTACCACCCTTGGTCTCTTATTTGTTGCATCAACAAGTTGGCGCCCACCGTGGGGCTACGCCGCTATTTCTCCTCAAAAAGTCCTAGTAGTGTAGCTCTCTTCACTTAAAATCACCATGTTTGAAAGTGGATCTCCGGGTGAAGTAAATCAGATTCCAAACACCTCTACCCCGGGTAGTAGCCAAGCTCATGTGGCTATACCAACTTCTTTCTCAACTCCGGGGAGCACACCCGAGTTCCTCACCTTCAACACACCAACTCCGTCCAGATCTGGGGTACCTTCTCCCAATGTCGGTGTCTCCGACACCCCGGCGCATGTTGAACTTACCCCCGAGGGGGTTGCCAACAATTTCCTGGAATTGAGGTCTCTCCTCAACCAGCATGTGAATAGAGAAAGAGAAAAGGGGGTGAGAATCCGCCTAGATTATGACGAGCCAGAACCAACGTTGTCTCCTGGACCACCTCCCCTTCCTTTTACAACTAGAAATGAGGCTGGTCCCAGTAATCCTTCAAACCCTCACCCATATCTGTCCACAATGACAAATCCCACAGTGCATCCCATCTTCTCTTCCCAACCGATTACTAGTGGTGCTCCTTTGGGACATGAGCTAACCCTTAACCAGCTCCTACAGTCCCCCGTAAC
>JARYGA010051703.1:0-29865 GCA_030545235.1 Helianthus tuberosus | reverse complement strand
TAACTTGGAGGATTACGTTATTATCAGTGATTCATTTGAAGGTTTGTCGCGTATAGGCGAGAAGAAATCTGGAGGAGCTGGTTCGAAGAGCTCGGGGAGCGCGGGTTCTCGCAACCCGGATGCTGGTGCGACTCCCTCCTCTGTTGCGCATGATGAGGAGGAGGAGGAGGAAGAAGCGGAAGAGGAGGCTACTGCCAAGTTAATCAGCAGGAAAAGAGGTAGAAGCAGGACTACGACTGGTGTGTCGAAAGCTGGTGCAGTTCCCTTGATTGGGATTGGGAAGCAGAGCAACTTGCGCTCTCTTTATAAGTTCTCTCCTGGTACGCTCCTTGTTTCTTACTCCGTCCTGCTTTATCTTTTTAATACTTTTTTATCTTCTGCAGAGGCTAAGAAGAAGACCCCTGAGAAGGGTGTAGTGTTCACAGATCCCACAGAGCCGGCGCAGAAGAGGCCTAAGGTTACCATCAAACCTCTCAAAACTGTGATGGAGTCTGATAAAGACCAACAGGCTGTCGGTGTTGAGAAGGAGAAAACCATTGAGGCAGAGAAAAGTAAGGCTGAGGACGGCAGGAAGAAAGCTGGTGAGGAGCGTAGGAAGATTGATGAAGACAAACGGAAGAAGGCTGAGGAAGAGAAGAGAAAAGCTGATGAGGAGAAGACGAGGCGAGCTGAGCAGGAGAAGGAGAAAAAGGCTGCTGAAAGAGCGAAAGAAAGAGAGAGGACTAAGGAGAAGGAGAAAACCACTGCCGACAAGTCTGTTGGAATTTCTACTGCTGGCGGCGCGGGTGCTGGTTCGGCAGCTGGTCAGGCTAGTGTGGGAAAACACGGCGTGCCGCCGCGCTCTCCAATAGGCCCCCGGGATACTTTGGGGGATATTTATTACAAGTCTTATACGGAAGAGAGCCGTGGTGACGCTCCGCATCAACCGCCATGGGGTTTAAAGCAAAAGGATACTTTTCTCGAGTTCGTGCCTTGCCGCGACTGGCTGCTAAATTTCATTCCTCCTGGTGAGGTTGACCGTCAAAGGGCGCGAACCCACAACGGGTTGTATCACGCCTATGTTGTTGGTGAGGCCAACACTCGTGCTGCCAACCAAGAAATTGTTCGCGAGTGGCGAACTATGGTTAGGGAGAGGGATGATTGGGAGAAGTATCGCGAGCGTATATTAAGGCGTGTTAAAGACTTCGAAAAGTCGAAAGCTGCTTTTGATGAGGAGAAGGCAAAATTCGAGGCTGACCGGAAGTCTGAGGAGTGGGGCCGTGAAGGCCTTAAGAGCAAGCTTCGCGCTGCTGAAGACTTGCTGGCGAAGGAGAAGGCCGAGTGGAAGAAAATTTGCGCAAAAGACAACGAGCGCATGTATGCGGTCCGAGCTAAAATTACCGATCTTGAGAGTCAAGTTACGGAGTTGAAAGGGAAGGTTGAAGATGCGCAAGCTGCTAAGGAACAGGCTGAGGTTCGAGACTCTTCTCTTTCAATTTATACTTTTGTTTAGCAGGTTAACTGAGTTTTTTTATCCCTTGCAGGTTGAACTGGCTGAGGTGAAGACACAACTGTCTGGTAAAGATAAGGATTTGATGGCTAAGGACGTTGAGATCGCTGAGCTGAAGCGCCGTTTGCAAGAGCAAGTTGACAAAAGCGAGTCCTTGGAGATCGATCTTGAAGCTGAGAAGGTTAAGGCTGCCACTGCTGAAGAGGCCAAACAAAAAGCTGAGGAGGCGCGAGACATTAGCACCGCTGCTCTCAATGTGGCGCAAAACAACTACTCCGAAGCTCAAGGTATCGTTGATACTTTGGTCTCTGAAGCCGAGTGGTTGTGCGGGCGCGGAATAGTTCTGGTATGATTTCTCTTAACTTTGTTTTAATTCATTAAAACCTGTTGTCTTATGTATTGCATTTGTTGTAGATGGCCAACTCCATCTTGAATGCTGGAGAGCTGGATAAAGCTATTGTTACTTTGATAGATGCCTCACGCGTGGTTGATCACCGTGGTGGTTATTTGGAGTGTGCGCAGCATGCTACAGCGGCTTTTGGACAAGAGTTTGACGCGAGTCATTGTTCAGTGACTGACCGAGCTGATGCTGAGTTAACGCGCGCTGAACATGCTTACGACCATCTATCTCTACCTGTGATGGATTTGGTTATTGAAGCGCTGAAGCATGATGATTGGTGTCATTGGTTAAAGGCCATCCTTGATCCACCAGAAACCGTTGAATTATCAGATGAAGAGGAAATTGTTGGCGATGATGGCGATGGCGAAGGCGACAAGCACGACGATGATGATGGTGGTGATGGATTCGAATAGATAGTGTTTTCAGGCTTTGTGCCTTGTAATTTTTAGGATTTTTATAACATTTGCGCGGTCGCGCTTGTTTTGGATCAGATGAATGATCGTTGGTTTCTATGTAATCATTGCGCGCTTGTGTTTATTAAATATGATGTTCGTGTTTATTCTTGTCATGTTACAATTATTGCACTGTTGTTAGAAACTTTAGTTAAGTTAGCCCGAATAAATGTAAGTGTGGCTCTTGAGCGAGTATAGTTGCTCGGTCTCGCGCTATGTTCGCGGAGGACCTTGAAGGTATAACTCAAGAGCTTGTAATTCACTGAAGTGTTTTCGTGCTAATCAAAAGTTTGACATGCATTTGTAACTCAAGAAGCACTATGATAAAGGAAAACATGTCGTATGTTTTCATTAACCGAGAAACAGGCGCTTAGGCCAATCATACATCGCAGATAAGTAACATAAGGGCGTTTAGCCAACATATGAAATTTAAATGGCTCGCGGCCAGCATGAGAGAAATGGCGCATGGCCTAGAGTAGTTACATATAGCACTTGCGTAATTGTTGTGCATTCCATGTGCGCGGGATGATGTGTCCATCCAATGTGCGCAGTTTGTATGCCCCCTTGCCTAGCACTTCGTGAACCAAGTATGGGCCTTCCCATTTGGGTGCTAGCTTCCCGGGGCGTTCAGCGTTTGAAGCTTCGTTGTCTTGGAAAACGTAATCTCCTGGAGTGAAGGTACAAATGCGGACTTTCGCATTGTAGTACCTTTCCAGTTGTGTCTTGTATTTCGCTTCTTTGATACGCGCAATCTCACGTCTTTCCTCTAGTAGATCCAGATCGAGACGGCGCTCTGCTTCGTTATCAACCGTGTTGACTGCTGTCAAGCGCGGTGAGGGGAGTCCGATTTCCGCCGGGATAACTGCCTCCGAGCCGTAGCGGTGCTCGTCTTCGGCATGGTTCGATGAGCCCACAGGATGCTTGGGAGCTCATCTACCCAGCCTCTTCTCTTTGTGCCCAGTCGGGCTTTGACCCCCTCGACGATACTTTTGTTAACGCTTTCCACTTGACCGTTGCCTTGAGGGTGTGCAACGGAGGAGAAGGTATGCTCGATTTTCATTTCCTTCATCCAATTTTGAAGGTCCTCAGAAGCAAAATTGGTACCGTTGTCTGTGACGATTTTGAGTGGGAGACCAAACCTGCAAATGATGTGCTCCCAAATAAACTTGCGCACCATCATTGCATTGGTTGAGGCGAGAGCTTTGGCCTCCACCCACTTAGTAAAATAATCAACGGCCACGATTATGAACTTGACGGTGCCAGGGGCATCTGGGAAAGGTCCCACCATATCGATTCCCCACTGTTGGAAAGGCCAAGCAGTGGATACAGGGATGAGATCGTTCTTTGGGCACATGGTTTTTGGAGAATGTTGCTGACAAGAGTCGCATTTGCGCAGCTCCTTCAGGGCGTCGACGTGCATCCCTGGCCAATAATATCCAGCGTTCATAATCTTCGCGACAACCATGTGTGGTCCAGCGTGGATACCGCAGATCCCTTCGTGGATTTCCCTGATCAAGTAATCCGCATCTTGGGGGTCTATGCAACGCAGTAGTGGCCCCAAGAAGGACTTGCGGTATAAGATACCACCATTCATCTCATAATGCAGAGCTTTGTTTTGAATCTTTCTTGCCTCTGCCTTGCTCTCAGGGAATATTCCTTCTTGCAAATACTGAATTATAGGGGTCATCCAAGATGGCTGCCCTATTTCGACCACATTTACCTGGCACAGTAATACTGAAAGATTTTTGAGTACTTCAATCCTTACATCTTTTGCTAAATGCTGAAAGGAGGTTGAAGTAAGCTTGCTCAAAGCGTCAGCTGGTTTGTTTTCGGAACGATTGATGTGTACTACCTTGTATGACTTGAATTTCTGAAGCAGTTCTTTCGCCTGATCCAAATATAAGGCCATAACTTCGCCCCTTGCATCGTAGATTCCGTTGATTTAACTGGCGATCAAAAGTGAATCAACATGCGCTTGAAGATTCTTAGCTCCCATTTTTATGGCGAGGCGTAAGCCAGCCAGGAATGCCTCGTACTCGGCCTCGTTGTTGGTGTTCTTAAAATCCAACTTGATGGCGTACGTAAATTCATGTTTTTCAGGGCTCACAAGCCGCAATCCTGCGCCTGCACCATCTTCGTTTGAGGCCCCATCGGTGTACAGCAACCACAACTCATCAGATGTATCTTTCAAGGGAGTTTCAACAATCTCGCAATCCTTGATTTTCTCTGCTGGGACTTCTGTGATAAAGTCGGCGAGGACCTGGCCCTTGATGGCTGGGCGCGGCCTGTACAAAATGTTGTGGCCCCCCAGCTCGATCGCCCATTTTGCTAGTCGCCCAGATGTTTCTGGCTTTTGCAATATCGTGCCAATGTGGAAATTGGTAAGTACGGTGATCACATGCCCTGTAAAGTATCTGCGCAGCCGCCGAGAGGCGTGTAGAAGCGCAAGCACCAATTTCTCCATTGTGGAGTATCTTGTTTCTGGATTAGTAAGCACTCTACTGACGTAATAAATTGGAGTCTGAACTCCATTTCTTTCTACAAGCAATACCGATCCCACTGCCTTGTCCGATGATGACAAGTACAAGATGAGCGGCTCCTTCTCGAACGGTGCAGTCAGGGTAGGGAGTTCGATTAAACACTCCTTCATTTGCTGAAAAGCCTTCTCTGCTTCAGGGGTCCACCTGAACTCTTGTTTCTTCACACAGTTTCGCAGAGTGCTGATAAAAGGGTATGACTTCGCGGCATGGTTTGACAGAAAACGGTTAAGCGCGGCTAGGAGACCGGCCAACCTTTGCATCTCTTTGATCGTTCGTGGTGATGGCATTCGTTCTATTGCCTGGACCTTTTATGGATTCACCTTAAATCCGTCGTTTGTGACTATGAAGCCTAAGAACTTCCCTTCTTCCATACCAAAAGAACACTTGGCTGGATTCAATTTCATGTTCACGCTGCGCAATGAGTTGAATGTTTTTTCGATGTCTTTCAACATTTGGTCCTCTTCAGGACTTTTGATCACCAAATCATCGATGTAAACCTCGATATGCTTCCCGATATCTCCAGCGAAGGTCTTATCCATCAGGCGTTGATACGTCGCGCCAGCATTTTTTAGGCCGAAAGGCATCTTTGTGTAGCAGAAGATCCCTAGATCGGTTCGAAAAGCTGTCTTGTCTTCGTCTTCTAGCTTCATTTGAACCTAATGGTACCCTTTATAGCAGTCTAAGAAGCATTTCCATCTGTATGGCACGAGAGAGTCTATCTTTTTGTCGATCTCAGGCAAAGAGTAGCAATCTTTAGGGCATGCCTTGTGGAGGTCAGTATAATCAACACACATTCGCCATCCTCCACTATACTTCTCCACCATCACTGGGTTCGCGACCCAACTTTGATAACGCACTTCACGCAAGATACCAGCTTTGAGTAGTTCGCATACTTGCTCATTCATTGCTTTGGTTTTGTCTGCCCCTAAGCTGCGCCTTCTTTGGACTTTCGGCTCAACAGAGGGGTAGGTGTTTAAACAATGTTCGGTAATGTCGCGCGGGACACCGGTCATGTCGGCCGGAGTCCAGGTGAAGATATCCATATTCTTGAACAGGAGTTGCTTGAGATGCGTTCTGATGTTTGGTGAGATTGCATGGCCTATCGTCACCGTTTGCTCTGGGTACTTGCGGTTTAACACCCATTTCTCTGGCTCTGTTGTTGAAACCTTCGCCGTTTTTGTTGGGCGCATCTCTTCTGTGGACATTACTTCTTTCTTGGCATAGATAATCGACACCACTGTCTTGGTTGGAAACCCTATTGCTGAGTAGGGCGTGGAAGTTACCATGTTCAGTTCGCCTTGGGTTTCCCTCCGGATTAACACATCATGCCTCGACTTGATAGGCATCACCATGAAGTTTACATTTGTTGTTCTTGAATGCTTCCCGTCAGAGAGCGTGACGGGGAAGTTGATTTGGCCTAGCGGGAAGACCATTTCGTTGCAAAATCCAGACAGTGGATAATCAACTGGCTCAAGTCTCGCTTTGTCATCCTCATCAAACTGGTTAAAACACTGCTCATAGATGATATCAGCCGTACTCCCTGGGTCAATGAAGACATACTCCATTTCATAATGGCCGATAATGCCGGTAATGACGACGGGTCGAGTGGCACGAGGGCCGCCGCGCACTACCGGGAAAATGACCTGTTGCTCTTGCCATGAGGGTTCGTAAGGGCGCTTGCCTTTCTCTTTTGCGCTGTATCTTGGTTCGTTGACCATATGGGTTTCTAGGCGTCTGACTTTCTTGTGATTCCCCTCATCGTGGCGTTAGAGCTGTCGAGTTTCTTTGCGCACGTTTTTCACCAGGTGGCTTAACTTCCCGCTTTTTAGCGCTCTTTCGATCTCCTGACGTAAACTGTAACAGTCGTCTGTCAGGTGTCCCGTATCTTTATGGAAGTCGCAGTACAGGTTGGGGTCTTGCCCCTTCTTGTTTGCCATAAGCCTTGGAGGCTTGAAATCATGATTCTCCGTCATCAGCACCTCCTTCGGTGTTTTTGTGAGCGGAGTCCAGTGCTTTTCTCGGTTGTCATCCCTGACTGCTTTCTGATAACCAATGCGATCGATAGTGTCTCGCGCGTCCTCTTTGTAGCGAGACCGCTCTTCATAACGAGATCGTTCGCCATAACCACTGGAGTGGTTGGCTTTCCACCCAGGGTTTTTGCCTTTCTTTCGTCTATTGTTGTCGCGCGAATGGCCCCCCTTAGAAAATCGATCTTCAGCATAATAATTCTTGTTTGCGGCGAGTGACTCTTCAGTTTGCGTGAGTATTTTTGCGGCTTCCATGAGCTTATCCCATTCTTTGGGCATCCCATCTTTCCAAGTGATAGTTCTGATGAGACTATCACAACGAATGGCTTTCTTGAAGTGGCAACGCATGAGTTGTTCACTTACGCCACCGATTTCCAAGCACTCTTTGTTGAAGCGAGTGATGAAATCCTCCAAACCCTCGTTATCTCTGCGCCAGATGTCTTCTACCTCGGCTGTGTCGCGCTGGTAACGTCTCTGTTGACTGAAGTGGCTTAAAAACTGTGTCCTGAAATCCACCCATGACTTGATCTTTCCCGGAGGAAGGCTGTCAAACCAGGCACGAGCAGCCCCTGTAAGCGTTTGAATAAACAGATGGCACCACATGGGCATATTTCATCCTCCCATGCAACCCACGCTTGTGAAAACTCTGACGTGATCATCGGGATCAGTCAATCCGTTAAACTTTCCAACTGTCGGAGGTAACTTCTCTCTTTTAAGCGGTGCCAGCGCGATCTTTGGAATGAACTTTGAATGTTCTACGGCTTCAGCTGGTCGATAGGCGAGGCGAAAGTCTTGCTCTGCCTCTTTGGTGTACCCAACGTGTTGTCTTGGTTTGTAGTATTCATGGTTCCTCTGTAAACGATTGAAGACTGAAGATCCTTCATCGTCTTGCCAAGTTGGATCATTCGGGTCAGTATCTTCCCATTCATTGTTCATGGTAGCTGCGCCGCAGTAACCAACAAAAGCTTACACGCGCGCCGTCTACCCAAGTCAAGGAAGCATTTTTCTACAACTTTATTTTTCTAAGTCAAGAGCTCCAACCACTTGCCCCGCGCATGGTGCAGCACTGGACTGGGGGGACTTGAAGGGGTATGGTCCCAAAAAGCCGCGCAAACCTCCGTCAAGGTCGCACGCGAGACCATACTCCTTATCCAACAAATTTCTTATTGGCAACCTCGCGCGAGTTATAGCACACTTTATTTTAACCGGCGCGAGTCCTGGACAATAGGAAGCTCCAATCACAACACTTAGCATTCTGAAAGAGCACTCAGTCATCCAAACCCTGCGGGAGTTAGTTACGTGCCCAACAAGAATCGCACAGGGCAGCAGCGCAAGGCTGTTTTAGATAGTACACAAGGTACAAGTGGCAGAAGAAAAGGGCCAATCAGCGTCCTTCTGGCCCTGCTCAATCGTGCTCCACGATTATATGACATGCAGGAGATAAGAAGTACTTAAGGACGCCTACATGGCACCAATCATAGGGCAGAGACAACTGCCCCACGATCTCCACTTACCTGCTGATGGCAGAAGGGCGGCCAGGCCGACAACAGTGACACGTGGCTCCAATCACATTGCGCCAACTCCCAAGAGCTCCTGCTAACCACTAACGGTCGACACCAGTGAGACAAGGAGCATATCCCTTGTGTTGTCGCCTTCAGGCCCAAGGCCCATCAGCCCACATCCTCTTACACCTCTCCGGCTATAAATAGAGACCTCACTTCACAGGTTAAACAATTCCATTCCCTCTACTCTCACTCTTAATACTTAATTAGCTCTCAAAAGCAGTCGCTTATTCTCACGCCGGAGCCCGGTTAAGAGGGAAACCCCCACATTCCTCTCTTAACGAGTAACGGTGTTCTGTTTTGTAGGACTTAGACGATCATTACGAAGCTCAGAAAGCGATTAGAAGATTAACCATTATGGTAGGAACATAAACCCAACTGATTAGTACCTTAATTAGTTCCGTGTTTCTTCAAACAGGAAACGAAGGAAAGAAATTGTATGGCTATTAAAAGATAATTTTTGTGTAAGTTACTATAAAATCAAATTGATATTTATTATCGCTATATGGGTTTTGCAATGTTTTTATAATACTTAATTTCTCTTATTAATTAATTAGCTCATACTTTGAGAAATAGTCATCGTATTATTAATTTGAATATGAAAGTTAATATTAGGATAAAAATATTAAGTAGGGATTCATTTTTTTACCGATATTTAAGATTTTTTTTTAATTTACGATTAACTAGAAACTTGTCACACCCCGATATTTCCACGTATTACCGGTGGGCCCGGTGGGGAGTATCTTGACGTAGTTTATATCATCATAGTCAATTAATCACAGTTTAAATGCACAGCGGAAGTCTAAAAGTAATTTATACAAACGGAGTTTAAAGTAACATAAAATATTAAACAACGGAATGTAAGTGGATCCACAGGCGGATCAAAACAAAGGAAATATTGTTCAACAGACTTAAAGTGATAAAAGCTTGCAAGACTCTTTATTTAATCACTCAGGAGTTGCAGCCCATTACGCTTAGTACCGGCACTTAACCTTTTGAAAATACGTCAGTTTACACTGGTAAATACAATTAACTGACTCTTTTTTGAAATCATTTATAAAATTTATTCAGATGCACAAGGCATAAAATCTTTTATAACTTGGGACAATTATTTAAAAATAATCTTGTATACAGTTTTACATGTTTTTCGTCCATTCAGGACCCGGTCAGAAGAGCCGGATAAGATTAATAGACACACCACTTGGTATAATACCCACAAGAAATTTCTTCACGAGTGAGGTACCGTTTTACATACGCAACTGTCAGGTGTATGCTTACACCCCGTGCTTAAGTCGTGGCCATTTCTAATGAATGAGCCGAGGATATCCAGGACATGGTCATTAACCCCCCAAAGGCATTGCACCAAACAAAACAGATTAAAACGGGTTATGTAAATGTATTAATCACAATCCGATTTTAATAACTACATACCCGACCAAGCGGTATTATTATAATACCGTATCCCAAGCCCGTATAACGGAAAATAAGTTAAAAGTATTTACCTGAGCAAATTATAATTTTAATCTCAGCCGTCATACAATCAGCAAGTGCAAATAGCTTTTACTGGGCTCCTAGATCTGGAACGAAGGTTTTAATAACCTATTAGATTCCTAACGGGTCTTACTTAAGTTTAAACTTAGACTGGTTAGTTTTAATGAAAGATTTACGGTTCAAAACGCACAATTAAGCGAAGACCGGATTAGAATGTGATTTAGACCCGACAAGTATGAAGACTTGTTTAATATGGGTAAACTAAACACATTCTGGATTTTGAAGTAAAAATGATAAGTTTTGACCCGTTTCGGTTATTTTATGCAAACTAGTTACATAAACCATACCGAACGCGAATACGCATAACGGGTAACCAAATGAGTCATGTACAGGTTCCACAAGTTAATATGCTTAAAATATGTTATGATATCAGTAGGATATCTTTTATTATGCCCAAAACGAATTTAAAACCAAATTAAGCCCCGTAAGGGTATTTTGGTCATTTTAAAGTTTATAAAAGAGGTTAAACAGAAATCTGAGGTTCTGCTCTAAAATAACTAGTAAAAATACTTATTTTAGTGAGTTATATCAGTAAGATATCATACATATGTGAATTTTATCATTTATGGCCAAACTATGCACCGAAGGGGCATTTTGGTCATTTCACATATGCTTTAAGGGTCAAATTTGGAAATCTGAGTTTAAAACTATTACTTACTGTTAAATTATAAAAATTTATTCATAACATCAGTAGGTATTAAGTCTTAGGTGTTAAATATGGTTTTAAATCATACTATGCGCCTAAATCGCATAAAAGTCGGTATTTGACTATATTCGGGTTAATTAAGGAAATCTGAGATTTTGATCAGCCTCTGCTGTTAAAATAATTTATTTGATGTATAAAATCAGTAGCAAAAGTTTTGATATGTAAAGGATGTGTAAAACTCATTTTATTAGCAAAAAGGGACATAACCGTCAATTACCTAGTCTATGCAAGAACCCTATGTTATGATCAGTTTAAAATTTAACAAAAATTTCCAAAAATTCCTAAATGTTATATCTTAACAGTAGGTGGCAAGTTTGGTGTTAAAATTTGGGTTTAAATAGGTTTTATGCAAAAAATGCCGTTTAATTAATATAAAGTCTTCATTTTACGATATTGCGCATAACTTCTGTTTTAGACCATCATCTGATGTCAAACTTTTAGGACATGCTTAAATATCAGTAATAAAGGTTTTTGTCCTCTCACATTTTCAAAAATCTCGTTTTAATATCAAAAGTGCATAATGGTCAACTTTTAAGCATTTAACGGAAACATGCAATGAACTAGGATTTCTATGGAACCAAGTTGTATAACCTCAGAGGGTTATACTAACCTATAATATGGTCCTAAAGGAACCCTAAGGAATATCTAAAACAAGCTAAATCGGGTCAGAACTAAAAGTCAAAGCAAAAGTCTACTTTTGCGACTTTCGGTTCCAAACCGAGCCTAAATTCAGAATTGTCGGGTTGAACATGTTAAACATGTTCTTATATTATTTACCAAGTTATTTTAATGTTAAAACATGTTCCATAACCTCTGCATTGTTAGTTATGAATTTATTTGTAAAAATTGACCCGTTTGACTTTTTATTATAAAGTTTGACCCGATAATTGACCAAGTAAAAGTGATAATCAGTCGGTGCCCTTTTAAGGGTTTATTACCTACATAATTACCAACTCATAGCCACTTTCAATTTGAACAATGGCTGGACCGTTTGTGATTAATCACACAGTCAAAGCTTAATTACGATAACTTTGACTTTCGGTCATTAAACTAATAAAACTTGAACTTAGGAAGCTAAAACTGCTTACAAGAATACTTAGCACGAAATAAGAACTGAGGAAAGCTTCCTAGAGCTCCAAGGGACTCCAGAGAATAAGTTGTGAAGTGATTTTCAAATGTGCAAATGAACAAGTGCAAACAAAGGGCTTTTATATAGCAATTTCCACTTCATATGATCAATCCACATGTCCCTATATTAATCCCAGATGTTACCAGGTGTCCCTAGTGCATGAAAAACCATTTGCTCAGGCCTTGGTATCGAATGCAAGCATGCAAAGGCGGTGGAACTGACTAAACCTGCAGCTATGCATGTTTTCTGCATCTGACACTCTCACGCGGGCCGCGTAAGACTCAAGGAGAGTCTACGCGGGCCGCGAGGCTCCTCCTTGACCGGATAAAAACTTTCATTTATTGCAGTTTTAGTCCCTAGTCCATTTTTAATTAAAATAACTTTCATTTATTGCACTTATGACCCCTATAGTTAACTTTTAAGGGCTTTGGGTCATATATTAACTCCGTTAAGCTCCCGGTTAGTTGTACGATCACCCGATAAGTCTTGTTTTCCTTTGAAACTCCACAAACTTATTATCCAATATTCTTGAGAGCGAAATATTAAATTATTACAATGTTTTTGGGTTCGTTAAAAGGTCACTCAGAGGTAATATTTAACATGTTGACACTTTTAACCCCTATGTTTCATAAGATCCTTAATTTAAGCACAAACGACTTTCTATGTTCGAAAAATTATTCATTAAAGAATATGAACGTCGTGTGAGGTCAATCAGAGGCACAAGAACGGCATGTTGACACTTTGGATCCTTTTACTAACATATTTACATTGTTTGACAATTTTAATGCCTCCATATCAATCCATTACTCGTTTAAAGTCCATGACACGTGTCTTTATTATATTGGTCGTGATTTTACGAGGTGTTACATCCTCACCCCCTTAAAAGAAATCTCGACCTACAGATTTACTGAAATAAATAAGGGTACTTCTGTTTCATTGTGGATTCAACCTCCCACGTGTATTCTGGGCCTCTTTGGGCATCCCATTTTACCTTTACAATCAGCACATGCTTCTTTCGATGCTTCTTTCGAAGCTTCTTAACCTGTCGATCTTCGATTGACAAAGGTTTTTCAACGAACTTCAAGCTCTCATCTATCTGCACGTCCTTATGCGACATTGCTAGCGATTCATCGGCTAGACATTTCTTTAAGTTGCAGATGTGGAATACATTATGTATTCCACTAAGCTCTTCTGGAAGATTTAACTTGTAAGCTACAGTCCCGACACATTCGATAATCTCGAATGGTCCTTTATATCTTGGGCTAAGCTTGCCCTTTTTGCCAAAACGCGTCACCCCTTTCCAGGGTGACACCTTGAGTAACACTTTATCACCTACCTTGAATTTTAGAGGTTTACGCCTTTTGTCCGCGTAGCTTTTCTGCCTATCCATGGCAGCTTTGAGATAATCACGGATCTGAACAATCTTGTCCGTCGTCTCCAGGACTATATCAAGTTCTAGGGGTGAGCATGGTGCGGTTCGGTTCGGTTATTACCTATAACCGAAACCATAACCACACACTGCGGTTATCAAAAAATCATAACCGTTTGGTTTCGGTTAATGCGGTTTCGGTTAATCGGTTATTGCGGTTAATGCGGTTTCGGTTCGGTTATAGGTCGGTTATTTTCATTGTTTCTAATGTTGGACTTTTAAATGTGTGGGTCATGGTTAGTGTAAAATGTAATGGGCCAATAAGGTTGGGTCATGGTTAAAAATTAAAACATTCAAATACTTCACCAAAGATACATATAGATTAGGCCATGGTTAAGCATTTAAACACAAACTTAAAGACTTATGGTGCTACGGATTTTGCTATGTTTAAAATATTCGGTTCGGTTATTTGCGGTTATGAAAATAAGAATAACCATAACCGAACCGCAAAAATCGGTTATTAAAAATATAAATAACCAACCCTTCGGTTATTTCGGTTATCGGTTATTTCGGTTCGGTTTTTTCGGTTATTTTGGTTACGGTTCGGTTAATTCGGTTGTATGCTCACCCCTATCAAGTTCTGATAGTTGGACATCTCCAACTTCTGCCCAACATACTGGCGTCCTACACTTTCTTCCGTACAAAGCTTCGAAAGGTGCTGCTTGAATACTCGAATGATAGCTATTGTTGTACGAAAATTCAATCAACGGAAGATGATCATCCCAACTTCCTCCTATATCAATAACACAAGCTCGTAGCATATCCTCGAGTGTTTGTATCATACGCTCGCTTTGCCCATCCGTTTGAGGATGATATGCAGTGCTGAAATTTAATCGAGTGCCTAAAGATTGCTGAAAGCTCTTCCAAAAATACGATGTGTATCTTGTATCCCTATCAGAGATAATAGATACTGGCACTCCGTGAAGAGATACAATCTCATCCACATACAGCTGAGCTAGCTTGTCGGAGCTGTGAGTTTCTTTAATCGGCAAGAAGTGGGTTGACTTAGTCAACCTATCGACTATAACCCAAATAGTATCATTTTCATGCTTTGTCTTTAGTAACTTAGTGATAAAATCCATGGTTACCATTTCCCATTTCCATGTGGGAAGTTCAGGCTGTTGTAACAAACCTGACGGCTTTTGATGTTCTGCTTTAACTTGTGCGCACGTCAAACATTTAGCCACATAAGTGGCTATATATTTCTTCAAACCTATCCACCAATAATTTGCCTTTAAATCCTGGTACATCTTATCACTGCCAGGATGAACATAATATTTGGAGTTATGGGCTTCTTGAAGAATCACTTCTCGAAGTCCTCCATAAATTGGAACCCATATTCATCCATTTAATCTTAGGATTCCATCCTTGCCATACGATAACTGTTCAGCAGTTACTCCTAACTTCTCATTCGGATAGTTAGCTTCTAATACAACTTCCCTTTGAGTGGCTAACAACCTTTCATTCAAGCTGTTCTTCAATTCAATGCTTTTGGCATTGATTCTAATAGGCTTAACCCTTTCCTTTATGCTCAAGGCATCAGCGACTACATTCGCTTTGCCTGGATGATATCGGATTTCACAATCATAATCATTTAGTGTCTCCATCCATCGACGATGTCTCATGTTAAGATCATTCTGGTTAAACAGATGTTGAAGGCTCTTATGATCATAATAGATCACATATTTGGTCCCATAAAGATAATGCCTCCAAATCTTTAGTGCAAATATAACGGCACCTAATTCCAAAGCATGGGTGGTGCAATTATTCTCGTGTACCTTTAATTGTCGGGAAGCATATGCAATAACTTTGCCTTTCTGCATAAGCACACATCCCATACCTATGTGCGATGCGTCGCAATAAACCACAAATTCTTCAATACCTTCTGGCAATGTCAATACAGGTGCATTGCTTAACTTATGTTTAAGAATATCGAAGGACTCTTGCTGTTTTGGACCCCAGTCAAACTTGACATTCTTGCGAGTTAACGATGTTAAGGGTGCAGCAATCCTTGAAAAGTTCTCAATGAAACGTCAATAATAACCTGCTAGACCCAAGAAGTTGCGTATCTCTGTAGGAGTCTTAGGCTCTTACCAATTCATGATCGCTTCAATCTTAGCGGGATCCACCTAGATACCATGCTCGCTCACCACATGTCCAAGAAATTGGACTTCACGAAGCCAAAACTCGCATTTTGAAAACTTGGCGTAGAGCTTCTCTTGCTGTAGTAGTCTAAGAATACACCGAAGATGTCTTTCATGATCAGCTTGACTCTTCGAGTAGATAAGAATGTCATCAATGAAGACAATGACAAACTTGTCCAAGTACGGCTTGCAAACGCGATTCATGAGATCCATGAACGCTGTAGGTGCATTAGTGAGCCCGAAAGGCATCACTAAGAACTCGTAGTGACCATAGCGAGTTCTGAATGCAGTCTTATGCACATCTTCATCTCTGACCTTCAATTGATGGTAACCTGACCTTAAATCAAACTTGGAGAAATAACTTGCCCCTTGTAGTTGATCGAATAGATCGTCGATCCTAGGTAACGGATACCTGTTCTTGATTGTCACTTTATTCAGCTCGCGATAATCGATGCATAGATGCATCACCAACCTTCTTTTTAACAAACAGGATCGGAGCTCCCCAAGGGAACGAGCTAGGTCGAATAAAACCCTTTGCCAACAAATCATCCAATTGAGTCCTTAACTCTTTCATCTCAGTTGGAGCCAACCGATAAGCTGCTCTTGCAATTGGTGCTGCTCCAGGAATGATATCGATTCTGAACTCCACTTGCCTATCTGGGGGTAAACCAGGTAGTTCTTCAGGGAATACTTCTGGATATTCAGAAATAACAGGGATGTCTTCAATCTTGGGCTTTGGTTCATCAATGGTTACCTGTGCCATATAAATGATACAACCTTTCTTCATACACCTCAACGCCTTAAGCAAGGACACTTGCTTAGGTAACCCATACTGAGTATCTCCTTGTATTGATAACGGCTCACCATAAGAAGTCTTGATCACCACTTGCTTCTTGTCACAAACGATTTGAGCTTGGTTATGAGATAACCAATCCATGCCTATCACTATGTCAAATCCTGCTAATTTCAATGGAAGCAGAGAGAGCGGAAAAGAGTGATTCCTAATGGATATAAAACATCCATCTAGAACTGTTGAGGCAGTCTCTATAGTACCATCGGCTAATTCTACTTCATACTTTATGCTTAGAGTTTTAACATGTAGATTTAATAACTTACAAAATTTATTGTCTACAAAAGACTTGTCTGCACCTGAATCAAACAACACTCTAGCATAAACATCATTGATAAGAAAGGTACCTGTTATCACATTATCGTTCTGAACCGCTTCCTGTGCATTCATCTGGAAGACCCGAGCATTGGTTTTTTTAGCCTCCTCAGGCTTCTTTGCAAACTTTGGACAGTTGGTCTTGATATGCCCCTTCTCGTTGCAACCATAACAGGTTGCATCTTTCAACTTCTTGCAATCCAAGGTCTTATGTTCCTTGGACTTGCAGATCCCACATCCAAAAGTCTTCGTTTGCGACTGCGATTTCGATTCCAACTTGCACTTTCCAAAGTGATGCTTCTGACATGTTTTACATTTGGGTTTCTCACCCGGCTGCTGGCTATCCTTTTTGAACCCGGAACTCTTCTTATGATCTGAGTTTCCTTTATGTTTCTTATCAGAACGGCGTGGGTTCTCCTCCTCACGTTTCCTCTTTCCTTCATCGGAATTCTTAAGCGATCTCTGCCTGACCGCATCGAGAGTAAGAGATAATGACAAATTAACCACTGACCTGAATGTGGTAGGTCTAGATGCTTTCACACTTGCTTAATTTCTGGAGCTAGACCTCCAATAAAATGAGCTATACGTTTCGGTTCCGGTATGACCAAGTAAGGAACCAATCTGGACATGGTGTCGAAACTTGTAAGGTATGCCTGACAATCCAAGTTCTTCATGACCAAGGTCAAGAAGTCAGTTTCAATCCTTTCCACCTCATGCTGAGGACATAAATTATCTTTGATCAACGCAACAAACTGATCCCAAGACATGTTGTAAAGTGGGATCTTTCCTATAGCTTGGATTAGGGACCTCCACCAAGCTAAAGCTTCGCCTTTAAAAGATTGTGAAACAAACTTCACAATGTCCTGTTCGGCACAACCACTAATATCAACCACTGTATCCATCTCATCGAGCCACGTCATGCAATCAATGGCTCATTTCTCCCCTGTGAAGTCTCTGGGCTTGCAGGAGACAAAATATTTTATATGAACAGGTCTTGACACGTGGCTCTTGACTGAGCACAATCTTCTTAGATGGGACACTCCTTTGGTTTGATGAGTGATGAGAATCGTCTTTGTGTAACGCGTGCGACTTAGATGGTGGCTTTGAATGAGCTACTGATAGGGTCCTGCTACGAGTACCACTAGATTCCTTGAACTATCTCTCCATAGCTCGTGTGACAGCATTATCAATCATGGCTTGCAGATCTGCACTAGCTACATTAATCATGATGGTATCATTATTCTCTCGAGGGTGGCTGTTAACTTCTTCTGATTCAGCCATTTAGCTTGATTGCTACAATAAAAATGATGACAATAATTTATTCAGAAGTCTTGTTATGGTATTGTCATTGTGACAATTCATTAACCATGGTAAATACAAACCATATTGGTTATTTTATTTAGTGTGTTCTTTATAATTTATCCCTAGTTATAATTCATTAGAGATATTGGAGTGGCACAAAAGGCCTAGTCACAAAGACAGTTTTAAAAAAATGTCATAGCCATGATTTTA
The DNA here is from genome assembly GCA_030545235.1 of Helianthus tuberosus. Taxonomy (NCBI): domain Eukaryota; kingdom Viridiplantae; phylum Streptophyta; class Magnoliopsida; order Asterales; family Asteraceae; genus Helianthus; species Helianthus tuberosus. The sequence goes on along the minus strand of JARYGA010051703.1, from coordinate 11,759 downwards.
TAAAATCAAGGCATAAGGTTTGAACATAGTTCATTACCTTTTCTTGACAGGGAGTCGTAGACTACAACTGTCTTTTGTCTTATTTGACAATTATTATGGGCCGTAGGCACTTCATCACTAATGGATGATTTAATTAAATAGAGGAAATGAATTGGAAGAATCCAATATAAGGATGACTTGTGTGATTTTATCTAATTACATTTGCCAGGAGTGCTAACATGTTTTCAGATGTTAACAAGGATTTGAATCTTGAAAAGGTTTTACCATCTGGGTCATGTCTAAAATGACATATAGGCTAGGTTATACCTTCAAGATTTTCTTTCAATATTTATTGGCAGATTTATTACAAAAAAAAGAATGATATTTTGATTTATTTCATATAATATATTCTTACATATAATGACAAATGAAAATTTTTAAATTAAAACATTTCATTAAATGGAAGAAGTACATAGGTGCCCTAAACGGGACTTTTACATAAATAACTTGCCCACGCATGGGCTAAAACAACAATACAAGTCCTCGCAGGGACCAAATACATAAATAAATGTCCACACAGGGACTTAATTGAAAAATAAAATTACAACACAAATAAATAAGGAATCTTCAAAAATCCCTTTTCTTCTTCCCCTTGATCAGATTCGCCAAACCCTTAAGCAGACCCCGGCGGCTTCTACGTTCCTCTTGCACCTCCCGTTCCACCTGGTTCAACCTCTGAAGGATTTCCTGCTGCTGCGGTGGCTGGATCAGTGGCGGCTGCGGTGGCTGCTGTTGCGGAAATTGAGGAGGTGGTGGGTATTGATACCCATATGCTTGGTACCCAATTGGTATGAAGCGGCGAAAGGTCCTTCGGGGTGAAGAGCATTGTAGTTGACCGCCTCGAGGTATGGGTCAACGGCAGGGGCATTGTAGTAGTTGTAACCAGGATAAGCTGGCTGCTCAAAAGGGTTATACGCCGCTGCACCGGTGTAAGAAGGAATTGGGTTGTCATAACCCATTGGTGGTGGTGCGACCGGAGCTGAGTCAACTTCTGAAGCTGGGTTTGAAGGCCCACCCATTTGCGGGTCTTCATACAGTGGCGGGTAGTGGTTGCCACTGGAGTGTTGAGGGGTGCTGAAGTGGAAACCCCCTCGCACAGACATCCGTGCACCTGATCTCTTTCGCCTCGGTGGTTCTGGAGGCGGCTGCTGCTCTGGCGGCGGCGGTGGCTTGACCGCCTGAAAACGCGAATCCTTCGAGGGATCCTGCTGCTGCTGTTGAGGTGGGTTGAAAGGGGGAGTGAACTCCCAGTGGTATGTGGCCCACCTTTCTTGAAAACTGTCTGGGCCCCTATATGGCGAACCATGAAAAGATGATCCGTCAGAAATCTCGATGGGATGCGTGGGCGTCCCAGTTGGTTGCATCTCCGGATCCGGATCTTCATCCATTTCCATATCCTGCATCTCAGGATAGTGGTCGTCTGGCCCCAAAGGGTTTGGACCCTCGGGTTCTGGAATTTGGATCATAGGATTGAACCTGCTTTGAAAGTACGGGGTCGGGTCCTGGAAAGCCCGGTGTGAACTTGACCGCTGCAGCGGAATGAAGGAGTGGTGAGAGTCACTGTGCTCCTCGTCTTGATGTGGTCCAAAAGAGTGATGATAAAACGGGGAGGAGCTGAGGGAGACTGAACGTCTCGCTGGCTCTAGATAAGTCCTCCATTATTCCTCTTGGGGACTTGAGCTGAAAGTTGCTGAAGGTGTTCACCGTTGTGATGGTCCGGCCTCATGATCATTTGGAGCAGTTATCAGCGCCTTGCCTCTTCCACCTCTTCCTCTGAATCGTGGCGGCATTGTTCTTTGATCCTGCCAAAACAAACAAAAGAAACCAACAAAAGAAAGCAAAACGATTAGGAGTAGTCCTAAGTCATTTGACTAGACTCGGAAGTCAAGAAATGTGCACACTGTGTCATTGAGATTAAACATAAAAGGCTAGTGTTTAATTCACTCAATGTTGGCTCTGATACCAACCTGTCACACCCCGATATTTCCACGTATTACCGGTGGGCCCGGTGGGGAGTATCGTGACGTAGTTGATATCATCATAGTCAATTAATCACAGTTTAAATGCACAGCGGAAGTCTAAAAGTAATTTATACAAACCGAGTTTAAAGTAACATAAAATATTACACAACGGAATGTAAGTGGATCCACAGGCGGATCAAAACAATGGAAATATTGTTCAACAGACTTAAAGTGATAAAAGCTTGCAAGACTCTTTATTTAATCACTCAGGAGTTCCAGCCCATTACGCTTAGTACCGGCACTTAACCTTTTGAAAATACGTCAGTTTACACTGGTAAATACAATTAACTGACTCTTTTTTGAAATCATTTATAAAATTTATTCAGATGCACAAGGCATAAAATCTTTTATAACTTGGGACAATTATTTAAAAATAATCTTGTATACAGTTTTACATGTTTTTCGTCCATTCAGGACCCGGTCAGAAGAGCCGGATAAGATTAATAGACACACCACTTGGTATAATACCCACAAGAAGTTTTCTCACGAGTGGGGTACCGTTTTACATACACAACTGTCAGGTGTATGTCTATACACCGTGCTTAAGTCATGGCCATTTCTAATGAATGAGCCGAGGATATCCAGGACGTGGTCATTAACCCCCCAAAGGCATTGCACCAAATAAAACAGATTAAAACAGGTTATGTAAATGTATTAATCACAATCCAATTTAAATAACTAAATACCCGACCAAGCGGTATTATTATAATACCGTATCCCAAGCCCGTATAACGGAAAATAAGTTAAAAGTATTTACCTGAGCAAATTATAATTTTAATCTCAGCCGTAATACAATCAGCAAGTGCAAATAGCTTTTACTGGGCTCCTAGATCTGGAACGAAGGTTTTAATAACCTATTAGATTCCTAACAGGTCTTACTTAAGTTTAAACTTAGACCGGTTAGTTTTAATGAAAGGTTTACGGTTCAAAGCGCACGATTAAGCGAAGACCGAATTAGAATGTGATTTAGACCCGACAAGTATGAAGACTTGTTTAATATGGGTAAACTAAACACATTCTGGATTTTGAAGTAAAAATGGTAAGTTTTGACCCATTTCGGTTATTTTATGCAAACTAGTTACATAAACCGTACTGAACGTGAATATGCATAACGGGTAACCAAATGAGTCATGTACAGGTTCCACAAGTTAATATGCTTAAAATATGTTATGATATCAGTAGGATATCTTTCATTATGCCCAAAACGAATTTAAAACCAAATTAAGCCCCGTAAGGGTATTTTGGTCATTTTAAAGTTTATAAAAGAGGTTAAATAGCAATCTGAGGTTCTGGTCTAAAATAATTAGTAAAAATATTTATTTTAGTAAGTTATATCAGTAAGATATCATACATATGTGAATTTTATCATTTATGGCCAAACTATGCACCGAAGGGGCATTTTGGTCATTTCACATATGCTTTAAGGGTCAAATTTGAAAATCTGAGTTTAAAACTTTTACTTACTTCTAAAGTATAAAAATTTATTCATAACATCAGTAGGTATTAAGTCTTAGGTGCTAAATATGGTTTTAAACCATACTATGCGCCTAAATTGCATAAAAGTCGGTATTTGACGATATTCAGGTTAATTAAGGAAATCTGAGATTTTGATCAGCCTCTACGGTTTAAAATAATTTATTTGATGTATAAAATCATTAGCAAAAGGTTTGATATGTAAAGGATGTGTAAAACTCATTTTATTAGCAAAAAGGGGCATAACCGTCAATTACCTAGTCTATGCAAGAACCCTATGTTATGATCAGTTTAAAATTTAAAAAAAAATTTCCAAAAATTCCTAAATATTATATCTTAACAGTAGGTGGCAAGTTTGATGTTAAAATTTGGGTTTAAATATGTTGGTGCATGCGTCTGTCGACTTCGTTTTGTATCGAGTCTTTTACATAGAATGTTAGAACAGGGCACGTAGTTTGAGATTTAATGTGATTTCGCTTGAAAGATGGTGATTTCGCTTGAATGAACATGAAGGTTATTTCGAGCGAAATCAGGTTTCGATTGGAATTATGATTTCGCTTGGAACCACTTTAAGCGAAATCAGAACATTATAAATAGGGGTTCAAGCAAATTCAGTTGTAACAGTCTTGTTTCCGGTAGCGAAGCTCTGCCGAAGTGTCGACAGCATTGTAATCAATCTTATATCAATCTAAAGACAATTTAAAGTGATTTCTCGTGCATTCTAGCTGAAATAACACTGATACTTGTGTTTCCGCCACTTGTATTGGTGAATAACTCTTCTGATCGACTCGTTCGGGTCTGAAAACGATCCTACAAGTGGTATCAGAGCTCAGGAGGAAGAGTTCTAACCATTTCAGCTGCAATTTCTGTTTTCTACATCTTCTTTTCACAATTAAACAAAATTTCACGGTTAAAATGGGTTGATTTTAAAACATATTGTGCGCAACAGTGTTTTAACAAACCCTAGAAAGAATCAGACTCTAATTCGAAGTATAACTTGTTCAATTTTTGAAAAAACTGTCCAGAAGTTAATTCCGCTTGAAAAGGTTGATATGATTTCGCTTGAAATTGCCCTGTGATTTCGCTTGAAATCCCACTTTGTATCTGATTCCGCTTGAGAGTTCGGCTGATTTCGCTTGAAACGTGTTATTCCGCTTCAATTTTGTTATATCGCTTCGGCTGATTCCGCTTGAATCACCTATTTCGCTTCAAGACTCTTATTCCGCTTGAAAGAGGTGTGTGTTCAAGTGAAATTAGATATTTCGCTTCAGTTGGTATTTCGCTTGAACAGGGTGATCTATTTTAGATTGTGATTTCGCTTGAGTTTGACAGCTTGTGAACTTGTGAAAACTGAAACATGGAGAACGAGTTTTATAATGCATTTGCTAGTCCGATAACTGTAGCTCAAAATACGATGCTTGAAAATGAAACAGGAACTATGCAAAAACCACCGAAACTTATGGACATTGATGATTTTAGTGGATGGTCTGAACGTTTTGGTAATTGGGTGGAAGCTTATCATCTAGATGCATGGGAACATACGGAAGTTCAATATGTTAGACCAGTCGGGAACAATCAGGTGAAAATACCAATTAGAGAATTAAGTGATGTGGAGAAAAAGAAATACAAAGATGAGAAATTGATGATTAGTTTGTTACAACAAGCGATTAAAGAAGATATTTTGATCTTACTTCAACACAATGGAAGTGCATATTCGATTTGGAAAGAATTAGAAGCAAAGTCCCTTGGTAGTGAAGATATGCTCAGAAACAAGATGTCACTTATGAAGAAAGAATTTGATCTATTCCGTGGTTTGAGAACGGAAAGCACCAAGCAGATTATTGAAAGATATTGTAACTTGGTGAAAAACATGACAAGATTGGGCATCAACAAAAATAAAGATGAGTTGATTGAGAAGCTGGCTGATGCGTTGCCACATGATGTGTGGGGAACGTTTCTGATGATGTTGAGAAATAATAGAAAGGAATATAGCGAGCTAACACTGGGTGGGTTCATCAAACATCTTGAAGCTCAAGAGATGGAACAAAGAAAGATCACTAGAATGAAGAATTTTGATGGAGAACAAGACATTGGATTGTATTTCAAAGGTGGTGTTAGTGAAAAGACAAATCTTTCTCCAAAAGTTGGAACTGCTTTCAATGTAAAAGGTTCTTCAGAGAGTTCATCTCAGGGATCAAGTAGCAAAACTTGATTCACTTCATTTCCAACATTTGATCCACATTTTTCTACAACAAAAAGTGGCAAAGTTCTTCAATGCAACATTGCTTTGAACCTTGAAAATGATCAGAATTATACCGAGGAAGTTGCTAAAAGCCACATGTCTTTGTTGGTAACTGTGCTTGAATCCTATGGAGGTTTAGTTGCAGGAAGGATCGGGAATCCAATGCTAACGAAAGAGGATTACGATCAAATTGATGCTGAGGAGATGGAATTGATGGATATAAAATGGTGTATGGCTAGTGTGTTGAGACGAGCTGAAAAGTTTAAACAAATTACAGGCAGAGATGATTTTCGCGATGCTAATGTTTCAACTTTAGGATTTGATAAGTCTAAAGTTACTTGTTTTCGTTGCAGGGAAAAAGGGCATTTCAAGAGGGAATGCACCAATCGTGAAGCAAGTGGAGCTCAAAATCCCTTTGGAAACAATGACTACTATCGAAAAGCGATATATCATCAAGTTGCTCAACAGCCACATCAACAACAACAGGCACAAACAGCTCATGGAAGAAAAGAAATTGAAGATTCAAAAAGAGCATGTTTGGGAAATCAAGAAAATTTCAGCTGGGACAAATATATTTCAGCCGACAACAAAGCATGCCTAATCAATCAAGATGATGAAAAGTTACCTGAAGGCTTTAGCTGGGAAAATTTTAACTGGGATGATTATGATCCGAACAAATCTACTAATCATAAAGGATTTGTTGCTCAGGTTATTAATGATTATACTGATGAATATTGGGCAGAAAAATACAGAAAAATTAAGGAGGCTGAAGAAGAGAAATGGAAGAGATATGCAAAAGAAGAAAACGAAGAAGAAAAGAGACAAGCTGAAGCTGAGAAAAAGAAAAGAGCCGAAGAAGTTCAAGTGAGAATAGTAAAAGAAGTTCTAGAATTTGAAATCAAAACAGATGCTGATGCAGTCAAAGTTCCAGAGAAGTGTATGAATTGTGAATCTCTGATAAAGCAAAACAATGAACTGCTACACAACATCAAAAGGCTGAAAGAATCCTACGATGTTTTGAACAGAGAAATGAATAAGTACCGTGAGTCGAACAGTGAACAGGCTGTAGCAATGAATACACTCAAAGGGGCATACATGAGGCAGCTTGAGAATGTCATTTATTACACAGAAAAATGTGCTGAACTTGAAAAGAAATTGGAAACTTAGAAAATTGAAATAAATAGAGTAAATGAATTGTTGAAAAGTTACTCATGTTCTACTTTTATTGTTGACAGGATTTACCCCATTGTGAAAGAAATGAAGACATTTGAAAAAGAAAAGACTTCGGAAGAGAAGAAGTCTGAAATAAAAGAAGATGATGAAGTGAAGATTTCTGGTAAGAAACCAAGTGTTGTCTATAACAAATGTCCACCCCCAGTCGAAAATGGATATTCTCCTCAAAATCCGAATTCTGAAAGAGTCGAATAGGCAACAAACTTACAATGGGAGTCTGAGTCTACAGATAATTTACCAGAAAATATAGATGTCACTTTCACGTCGTCCGATACTGATCATGAGTCCGAATTAAGAAAAAAGGTGGTCGATCAGGTGTTGGATAAAGATGAAACAGAGGAGTCAATGTCGGAGTCAAAATCAGAGTCAAAGTCAAAGTCCGACACGTCAAATCAAAAAGCCAAACAGGAAAAACGGGTGTATAATAAAGAGTTTTTGTTTTCAAAATCTAATTTGGATGACGAACCGATCAAAGTAGCATATACTTTGAAAGATTCTGACAAATTATATTCTGATGAGGCTTTTCCAATAAGAGGCGTTAAATCAGAAATTATTAAAAAGGTTTTCAAACTAACAAAAATTAATATTTCTGAAATAAAGGATGTAAATCTTTCTGAAAAACCTAAACCTTACACCTCAAGAGTTCAACAACGTTTAAACAAGAAAAAGGGTTACAGTTCTGGTTCAGGTTTTCAAAAGAAACCAAACCATAACGGTAATTTAAAAAAGAATGGACTAGGTTTTATACCACCGAAAAATTATAAAAATGAGAAAACTTATAAACCAAAAACTGTTTTTGTTTCAGGAACAAGTGCTGAGAAAGAACAAAAGAGTTCATTCTGGAAGGAGACGAACAAAGAATTCCTTTCCAAAAAGCAAGAAGAAATGAAGAAAAGTGTTGTTCAGAAGAAGATAGAGACTAGAACCTGTTTTCAATGTAAAACGGTTGGTCATATTGCCAGGAATTGTCCAAAGACAATGCAAACAAAATAGGGAGTCTCTGGTAAATTGAAAGAAAAAGTTGTTGAGGAAACTGAACTTCCAACCAGAAAATTTAATGGTTTTGAAAATTCAATATTTGAGGTTGGAGTGTGTTCAAAGAATGTTTAAAAAGAAAAGAAAACTTAAAAAATCAAAAGTGGGTGGTTAAAGGTTCAGGGAATAGTTCTGGTGATGAATCTGATTCCACAAAATCAGAGGAACCAAAAGTTGATTTAAAATTGGAAACATCAGTACCTCCAATGGATGATGTAAATTTTCCATCATTGAGTGTTGAAAATTTTAAACAGAAAATTGGAAAAGTTGAAATTTCAAATCAATTTTTTTCTGAAAAGAAAGAATTTAATATTGAAAACGTTTTTAACCCCACAGTGCAAACATTTTTGGTAATATGATTAATGGGAAAGTCAAGGGGGTTAAAGAATTCTATGAGAAGAAAATGGCAGGTAGGCAACCGAGTGTTGACAACTCGGAATCTCCCAAGGTCTGTCAGGCTTGGGAGAATCTCTCTAACTAAAAATCTTGACTTGCCGGAGCTCCCAAGTTGGTAATCGCAGTGTGACACTTCGGGTTTTCCTGAACCAACTGTCGTCCTTAAATGAATGTATGTGCGTATATACATAATATTAAATGAAAGTTTATGAATTATTTTGGCGTGCTATGTGATCCTTGTATTAAATTATGTGTATGTATTATATATATGAGTATATGTGTGAACCGAACCCAACTCGAGAAGAAACGATTTGGGCCGTAACCTTAGCCCACCCGGAAAACCCCTAACCCACTCGATATATATATATGACCAACCCTCACAACTTACACCATTTTGCAACATCACTCTCTTACATCCTCTCACACACTCTCCATCTCTCTCTCTAAAAACCCTAAAACCCTAAGGTTCTAACATCAACTCACCTCCTCTCCTCTCCCTCTCACGGATCAAACCGGCAACAACAACAAGGAGCTCTCGGATCATCTCGGATCATCCCGGTTCAAGCTCATTGTCATCACTCGGAAACTCCCTTCACCAATCTTCCATACCTTCACACTTTTGACTACTAATCGGTTAGTATTTTAAGTGTTTACTATGATTTTGGTGCATTATGGTTGATAGCATGATAAGGATAATGTGTTTTAGCTTGAATGTGAAGATTAATATGATATGCCTCCTCTCATGATATGATAACATGAATAATGATCCTTGATACTATGAATATGTTATGAACATGTTATGAATAATGATTGTGTTAACCGATGATTGTATGATTATGATTGTTTAAAGATGTTGTTTAGAATGATGATATTTCTTGCCATATTGATATGAAACTTGTTAAGACTTGTTACTTGAATATTAGCTGTGAATTGGCTTGAATAAATGATATACAAAACCACAAATACCGAGTGTTTGTTGATGATGTCTAAATCGGTAATAATGTGCTAGATATAGGGCCGATGTTGATGACTAAATGGTATTTTGTTTTGGGTGAACATGATTGCAAATGAAGAACAATATGAATGTGTAGGATAAACATATTGAATGTGTATGAGTATTGGATGAACTGCTTGAATACATGATGAACATATTAAGAACAGTTTGAAGATCATGAAAATATTTGAAAATGCTGTGTTTTGATCTGTTTTGGTGAGAATTAGACAATAAAACATGTTTATTGGAGATAGTACACACTTTGCATGAAATCTCAATTCTATTGGATAGTACTGTTGGAACAGGTTCTAGAAGGATTCTTGTGCACGTATCCGAGGTTGCGACTCGCAACCCCCGGTTGCGACTCGCAACCAAAGCTTGACAACTCGAAACCACGGCGGTTGCGACTCGTAACCGGATCACGACAACTCGAAACCTCCGGTTGCGACTCGTAACCAAGACATGACCAGTCGAAATACCGGTTGCGACTCGCAACCAAGACGTGATAAGCCACAACCTCTGGTTGCGACTCGCAACTGAGTGTCCTGGTCTCGACTGGGCTGTTAGTTATTGGGCCTAAGTGTATTCACTGTACATGCTTGTTACTGTTTAGTTGGGCTACGTGTTGACTATTAACTGTTGCTGTAATTATATGTGGAGCATGCTATGTGTTAGTTATGTGTAGATTATACGTGAATACTTGTACCCCAACTTGACCTATATTGGTAACCATGCTAGGACGTGGTGACCAACGTGATCAACCGGGTAATTAATCTACCGAGCAACCCAAGGTGAGTTCACAACCTAAAGCATGTATTCCCGGTGGTTTGGGAAACGAAACTAAAACAACACTATCCCCTTATAAGGGATACAACTTACTTTTCTTCCCTTGTTATTGGGAACCTTTTAGTTAATTACTGTTTATACGGATTGCAACCAACGGCACTAAACGAAACTCTATCACTTAAAGTCCCTACTACTTAATACCGATTAGTCGCCGGGGCCAGGCGAACGGGTTATTAGTTGATAGCGCTATTTAGGTCTTACCAACCTCACACCGTGCCAAGGTATGGGATCGGTCGTGAACTAATGTACTCAGGCATCCGTCAATGATGATAGAACATTGACATCGGGGCACTCTCTTGCGGATACGCAACGGTCACCTAGTGTTCGGTATTGGAAAAACAGTTTAGTTGCTAACTTTTGGGGTAGCTCCCCATGGCATGTATAAACGGATAAATTAACTGGTGAAACAAGTTTTCGGTAATTAAAACTGGACAACTAGTGAACTCACTCAGCATTATTGTTGACCCCTTACTGCATGCTTTGCAGGTAACCAGTGACTGTGGAGCTGCTGCTTGGGAAGTGTAGTGGTCGTGTAAACCCGCGTGTTGGGTTCTAAATAATTTGAACCTTGTTTAAACTATTTTATCTATGCTTCCGCTACTTACTTAATTGATATTTGAACTTGAACATTTGAACTTTAAACTATGGTGTTTACTAACCATTATGGTTGGTGATCATCCTCGCTATTATCCAATGCTCAGTATAATTGGTGGCTGGATCCTGGTCGGTCACGCCCTCAAGCGGACGGTACTCCGCAGGTGGAATTTGGGGGTGTGACAGATTGGTATCAGAGCCATTGGTTATAGTGAACTTGGTTTTAAAAAGGGAAGTCTTTTTGAGAAAAACCAGACTATAACCCGTGACTCGTGACGACACTACACTCCAAGGGCAAGACTCGACATACTAGACCTCGTAGCTCGGACTTGTGTTTACTTGCTTGTTTACCTTATATTGACTGCTCTATTATACATACTAGTGTGCCTGATTAGATAGATACACCTCCCCCTTCTATCTTATTCTCGCTACGTTACGACATCACACTCATACTGTGTTTTCTGGTTATGAAGACAATGAGTGGACGCGGAAGAGGAAGAGTTAACATGACTCAGGCTCAATTCGCCAACTTGCTCAACACGGTGGCTGCAGCTTTCGCAGCTCACCCTGGAGGTAAACTCGTTGCTATAGGATGTTTAGATCCTACCCCCACGTCGTCTTTTCACCTCTAAAACCTATTCGCTACATTTCTCACAACAGGTCAGCCTGCGCCTGTTTGCACTTTCAAAACCTTCATGGATGGCAAGCCTCTCCCTTTCAACGGCACTGAGGGTGCCATAGGCCTCCTGCACTGGATTGAAAAGGCCGAAGCTGTCTTCGCTGTCTGCGAGTGTCCCCCTGCTAACTGGGTTAAGTACGCAACTGGTACGCTTGAAGGAAACGCGCTTTCATGGTGGAAAGCACAGATTCAGATGCTTGGTCTGGA
>JARYGA010051702.1:0-65747 GCA_030545235.1 Helianthus tuberosus | reverse complement strand
ATGCTGGAACTTCTTCGAGCAGAGCAACTGTATGCTAAATTTTCGAAATGTGACTTCTGGCTTCGCGAAGTCCACTTTCTAGGCCACGTGGTATACAAGAATGGGATTCATGTTGATCCATCCAAGGTTGACTCGATCAAGAACTGGCCTGCACTCCGTACACCAACAGAAATCCGCCAATTCTTGAGTCTGGCAGGATATTACAGAAGGTTTATCAAGCATTTCTCAAAGATTGTGACATGATGTCGTGGTCACAATCAAATTTAATCCAAATACAACTAAATAGCTAGTGGTAAGTGGGTATCGAACACAGGGAGTTTGTGGAAAATGTGTTATTTGAAAGTGTATCTAACTTAACTAAAATTAAACTAATTGCAAATAAAGTAGAATTCAAGATGTGATTTGAGTGAATTGGATTTAGACTAAATTAACTAATTAAATTGCAAGAGAGAACTTTTGGTTGTAAACAAATTAGAGACAAATGACCATCCTAGATTTCCGGTTTCAATTGACATTCATGTTAACATTCCACTAGAAAGAACTACATAGACATAGCTCATGTGTGACTACTTGCAGTGATGAAAGGGAACTAAGTACTCAGATTCCTAGAACGTGAGGTTATTACCCGATGATCAATCAACCCTTACCCGAGCCTAACTATACCCATGATATCTCGATTGCCAACGGCACCAAGAACGTATGGTTTCTAATTAGTTCAATGCAAGAATCAACAAGTTACTAACAAGCAATTACACACCGTAACAAACACACCATTAAGATAGAGATTGTTATTCTAGAAATTAGGAAAACAACATGAAATGTCTCAAACAAACCTTCAATCCAGGATGATCACAAAGTGTTTAGCCACTCATGGCTCGAATCAACATCATAACACAAGTATTAACACAAGTATTATCGTTCATAAAGATCAAAGACAATAAAACTTATGATTAAGATAGTGTTCTTCCTTGCCAAAGTCTCCAAGATACTCCAATTTTCATTCACAAGTGATTGTGTAACCGAAACATATGATGAGACACACTTAAACCCCATGAAAATGACAACTAAATGCATAAGTTACGATTTTGGATCAGTTGGCGCTGTAAGCTACGCCAGAGGGCCGTAGCTTACGGTAAGCAGCCAAGTCATACGGTCCTTGTCTTCTGTCTTACGGCAGGCAATTCTGAAAACTTGTTTTCAGCATAACTTTTTCGTTTCAACTCCGTTTTCGCCTACGTTCTCGTAATTTCGTCCTCTATCATGCTATCCTCTTAATTCTTCAATTCCAAAAATTGATTTTTTATTGATGCTCCAAATTCTTTCCCTTTTATGCTCCATTTGCACCTGCACGTCCAAACAACTAATAGTTACCAAGTTCAAACAATTAAACGTGTAAAGCATGGGATTTTAATATTTTTAAGGCACTTAAGGGTTGTCCTACGGACCACCCGTCACATCCCCACACTTACTCGTTGCTTGACCCAAGCAACCTATTCAAAAACCATTTCAAAACCACAAGCAATTAACATGCAAATCAAGCTAAAATGTATCGTCCTTTTACTAACTTTTTATCACACCACAAGACACACCCCTCACAACAACTCTCGGTGACAAGAAATATTAGCACATTATGCCAAAACACTCAATGCACGTGTGTGATTGTGCGATAATAAGCTTGTATACAAATCAAATCTCCTCCTATCAAATATTTAGCATGCTTGTGAATCAAAAGGACATTCGGGTTGTAACGGGGCTATGTGTAAAGGTAGGAAATAGTGGGAATGTGAAAGTAGCTCATTGATTCGACCCGGTTTTTATTTCTACTACTAAACAAAGCAAACATCAACTATATACACAACTTCATCAACATTTTCAACTACTATTGCAACTAAATCCTTCTTTTTGTATTTTTCTCATATTTTTTTCTCTTTTTTTTTTGTTTTTTGTTTTTTTTAAGCATAGAACTCAAAAATATATACAAGAACATCAACAATCACAAACTAAATTCCTAAACCGGGTCATCTCAATAGGTAAAGTTTTTGTAAGAAGTAGGTTTGGGTCACAACCGAATGGTATAAGGCTCAAACATGGCTTTCTAAAGACCAAACCCCCACCCCTCACAATACCAAGCTCATATATATAACGTATGAGGTCCAACCCCCAATTCCCACACTCTCACACATCTAGACGAGACTACCTAAAAGTCCCCTATCATTTTCACAAGCATGCTAATCCTAGGCTTCAACAAGAATTCGTACACAAGTTCTATTAACATAATACACACACCGTCACTCAAAACAAGGAAAGCATCTTTAATAATCATATGTGGCTCAAAAACTCACCATGAAATGACTAGAAAGGGGTGTCGGTGTGTCATGCGGAACAATGTCAAGTGTTCAAATTCCAACAACTTTTCAAAAATTCTCAAAATTTTTCAAAAATTCTCAAAATTTTTCAAAAATTCTAAAAAATTTCCCCTCATCCCCACACTTGGGATACATTGTCCCAATGTATGGTTTTGAAGGGAATATCGCTTTCAACAAAAACACCAACATTTGCTTATACTCTCAAACCCCAAATTTCTTTTTGTATTTTTTTTTATTTTTTAAACAAAAGCAAACAAACTAACTTCCAATATTTCAAAGCTAAAGAACATATCAAGACTAAGGAAAGAGTACATGACCTGGTGAAGTTTGACAAAACAGATGTTGTAGATAATCCGACTTTCTATCACCACCTTCACACAAATATCCGTACATCCTCCCCACACTTGAATGTTGCCATGGCCCTGAAACATAGAAAAATAACGAAAGAGCAAGATCAGTGTAAAACCCCGGGCTGCCTCCCGAGCAGCGCTAAGTTTTCAGGTCTTCAGCCAGACCGTGCCACCCCCATTTAGGGTGGCTCAAAGAAACGGTTCCTGTCATCTCCATCACTTCCTCATGCCATTGAGCAAAATGCATCCGTCTCGTTTCGACTCGGTGGGTAATCAAATACACTCTTGCTTGAACCCATATGCTTTTCTTCACGATTCGGTGGGTGATTTATTTTCATTCTTTGACACACATTTTTCATACAAACACTAGACTCACCACCCTTCCTTTCAATGGACTCATAACTAATCACTCTAGTTTGAACATCAAAGGACAACTTACGGTTCTTTTCGGTCATGGTAATAATCCCGTCTCTACAATTGATTTGAGCATTTGCTGTGTATAGAAACGGTCGACCTAAGATTACCCTTTGTTGTGCTGCCATTTTAGTAGAAGCATAGTCTAGAACTAGAAAATCCACCAGGTATTCAAACTCTCCCAACTGAATCTTAACATTCCTAACCATTCCTCGTGGACGCCTCCAACTTTCATCCGCAAAACTCACCATGGTGTCTGCATCCTCAAGCGGACCAAAGTCGTACGTATCGTATAGATCGCCTGGTAGCACACTCATACTCGCCCCATAATCCAATAATGCATGGGGAATTTTTAATTTTCCCACTCGGATCGGCACAAGTGGTGCTCCATGCTCTTTTTCCGTTTCAAACTTGGCATCCCTTCCTATACCTGCACTCACTTGACAAGAAGATGTTAAAAATGTTTCATTGAATTCACTATTAGGAACGGTGCTTACCACATTGATATTAACACTTTTAATGTTTTTGGGATTTATCACCTTGTCACTTGGTAGCTGGCCTTTTGCTTTCTTCAATATCGCCACTTCACTTGCAAGTTGACCCATTTGGGTGGTCAAAGTTTGAATCGCTTTATCACGGGCCTCGTCCTTTTGCATCCGAACCTCATCAAGTTGATTCATTCGTTGCATTTCAGCTTGCATCGCCTTCAACATCTCCATCACTTCGTTTCCACCCGAAGAGCTTTGACCCGTTTGATATTGCCTTTGAAATCCTTGGTTTCCTTGGAAATTTAGGTTAGCTTGATTGGAAGGGTTCCCATACCGAAAGTTTGGGTGGTTTCTTAAACCGGGGTGGTAAGTATTAGAATTCATATTGTTGTAATTTCTACCACCCCCTCCTTGACCTTGTACTGCATGAACTTCTTCATATTGCCCTTCCACCATTCCTTGGCAATTTTCAGCCGCATGACCTATTTCATTGCAAATAGCACAAACATCATAAATTTGATTAGAAGTTTGAACATTACCATCGTCAACCGCATGCACTTGTGTTCGGGTAACGGCCGGTCATGCTCTCCTAGATGCTTGATCTTTCCTCTTTGATGTAATTGCCATTTGTTCCAAAGACTCCCAATCGTCTTGCTCATAGTTCGTACCAAAAGAGACACCAGTAATAGACATTAAGTCGCGAGCGTCTTCGGCACTCAACCCCTCATGAAAAGTGTTCATCAATTCCCAAAGTTCAATCCCATGGTGAGGACAATTCTTAATCATCATGTTGAAATGCTCAAAGGCCTCATGGAACATCTCACCTTGTTGTTGTTGAAAACTCCTCAACCCCTTCCTAGCATCATTGGTCTTTTGAGCGGTGTAAAATTCATCCAAAATTATTTTTTGCATTTCCGCCCAAGTGTAAATAGATGCTGAAGGCAAAGTATAGAACCACTTCTTTGCCTTATCCTCTAGAGAAAATTGAAACAATACCAACTTGACATCATCAGCTGAAAAACCTTGACTCCCAAGAGTATTGCAAATTGAGTCATAGGCCCCCAAATGGAAATAGGGCTCCTCTGTTGCTAGCCCCTTATATTTCGGCAAACTTTGTAAGGAATTAGTCCTTACTTCAAAAGTTCTTCCTTCATTGTTGTGAGGGATAACTACCGGTGAAGGGTTGTGAGTAATTACCGGCCTAAAATGTGCTTCAATACCCCTTGCATGTTCTCTAAGATGCCTTCTTGGTACACTAAACTGACCCCTTGGACGAACAGGACCCATTGGTCTTGGTATATGCCCTTATGGTGCGAATGGTTGTTGAAATTGCTGTTGTGGAATCGGTGGGTGTTGAATTGGCCTATGGAATTTTGGTTGTGCATTTTGTGGACGAACTTGTTGTAATGGTGTAGGGCATTGCATTGGTGGCCCTTGTGGCCTTGGCCGAATATGTTGTGGTATAATTTGTTGTTGTAGGAACCCACCAACATTTGGCATTCTTTGAGTTTGCCCTTGCACATAAGTAAGTTATCCTTGATCCCCATCACCCATATATGCATATCCTTCTTCATCATAACCCTCAAAATCCTCATATCCCTCTTCGTATCCATCTCCTCCTATACCCGATGATTGCCCAAATGGAAGAGTCGAATATTGAAAACCCGACTGGTTCGATGGTCTAAATGTAAAAGAAGTAGCATGAACTATGGTTGAATTTGGTGGTATTAAATAGGTAGAAGACGATTGACCCGTATGTGGGAAGAAATGGGAAAATGGTGGAATTGTAGTAGAAGGGTTAAAGGAAAGTGAAGGTTCTTCTTGAGTGGTAATGGGTTGGGTGTTAGTTGGTGTTGCATCATGAGGTGAAATAGGATTGGTAGTGGTATTTGGTATGGTAGTGTTTGGTGAAGGTTGAGTGGATGATGGTATGAAAGGGGGTATAAGTTCACCCGTAGTGGGTGGTGGTTGTGGTGGATCCATGTGTCGAATTGATGTGATTGGTGTAGTTGGTGTTGTTAGTGAACCACTAATTCTGTTCTCTCTTAGCAAGATTCTGTATCCTCTTAATGTTCGCTCAATTTCCGGATCAAATGCCAAAGGTGAAAGCTTGTGAGAACTTTGTGAGAACTCCTAGTACGCATGCACCTGTAATTACCTGCACACTAACACACCCAGCGTAAACCAGAAAAATAACAAACTAAAAAGGAACAAAAATAACACATGTTGCGCACTACTCCCCGACAACGGCGCCAAAATTTGACGTGATGTCATGGTCACAATCAAATTTAATCCAAATACAACTAAATAGCTAGTGGTAAGTGGGTATCGAACACAGGGAGTTTGTGGAAAATGTGTTATTTGAAAGTGTATCTAACTTAACTAAAATTAAACTAATTGCAAATAAAGTAGAATTCAAGATGTGATTTGAGTGAATTGGATTTAGACTAAATTAAATAATTAAATTGCAAGAGAGAACTTTTGGTTGTAAACAAATTAGAGACAAATGACCATCCTAGATTTCCGGTTTCAATTGACATTTATGTTAACATTCCACTAGAAAGAACTACATAGACATAGCTCATGTGTGACTACTTGCAGTGATGAAAGGGAACTAAGTACTCAGATTCCTAGAATGTGAGGGTGTTACCCGATGATCAATCAACCCTTACCCGAGCCTAACTAAACCCATGATATCTCGATTGCCAACGGCACCAAGAACGTATGGTTTCTAATTAGTTCAATGCAAGAATCAACAAGTTACTAACACGCAATTACACACCATAACAAACACACCATTAAGATAGAGATTGTTATTCTAGAAATTAGGAAAACAACATGAAATGTCTCAAACAAACCTTCAATCCAGGATGATCACAAAGTGTTTAGCCACTCATGGCTCGAATCAACATCATAACACAAGTATTAACACAAGTATTATCGTTCATAAAGATCAAAGACAATAAAACTTATGATTAAGATAGTGTTCATCCTTGCCAAAGTCTCCAAGATACTCCAATTTTCGTTCACAAGTGATTGTGTAACCGAAACATATGATGAGACACACTTAAACCCCATGAAAATGACAATTAAATGCATAAGTTACGATTTTGGATCAGTCGGCGTCGTAAGCTACGCCAGAGGGCCGTAGCTTACGGCGAGCAGCCAAGTCATACGGTCCTTGTCTTCTGTCTTACGGCAGGCAATTCTGAAAACTTGTTTTCAGCATATCTTTTTCGTTTCAACTCCTTTTTCTTCACCGTTTTCGCCTAAGTTCTCATAATTTCGTCCTCTATCATGCTATCCTCTTAATTATTCAATTCCAAAAATTGATTTTTTATTGATGCTCCAAATTCTTTCCCTTTTATGCTCCATTTGCACCTGCACGTCCAAACAACTAATAGTTACCAAGTTCAAACAATTAAACGTGTAAAGCATGGGATTTTAATCTTTTTAAGGCACTTAAGGGTTGTCCTACGGACCACCCGTCAGATTGCGCAACCTCTCACTTCACTGACTCAGAAGGGTATTACTTATCGTTGGGGTGATGCACAGGAATCTGCTTTTCAACACTTAAAGGATAGAATTTGTAGCGCGCCTATCCTCTCATTGCCTGAAGGCACAGATGATTTTGTGGTTTATTGCGACGCTTCCATCCAAGGACTTGGTTGCGTGTTGATGCAACGTGACAAGGTCATTGCCTACGCATCGCGCCAACTTAAAGTTCACGAAAGGAACTACACTACGCACGACTTGGAATTGGGAGCAGTTGTTTTCGCACTTAAGATATGGAGACATTACCTGTACGGTACCAAGTGCACCATTTACACCGATCACAGGAGTCTCGAGCATATCTTCAAGCAAAAGGAGTTAAACATGCGACAACATCGATGGGTCGAGCTCTTGAATGATTACGAATGTGCGATCAAGTACCATCCGGGCAAATCCAATGTTGTGGCCGACGCCCTCAGTCGAAAGGATACTATACCTAGACGTGTGTGAGCGTTACAACTTACCATCCAATCTAGTCTTCCTACTCAGACACGAGATGCTCAGGTTGAAGCATTGAAAGCAGAGAACATCAGGGCGGAGTCCCTACGAGGATCAAGGAAACGGTTAGAACAAAAGGAAGACGGCGCCTACTATGTAAACGGGCGCATCTAGGTGCCACTTTACGGAAACTTAGCGAACTTGTGATGGATGAAGCGCACAAGTCTCGTTACTCAGTACATCCTGGTTTGGATAAGATGTACCACGACTTAAAGACTACATACTGGTGGCCTAGCATGAAAGCCAACATAGCAACCTACGTCAGTAAATGTTTGACTTGTGCGAGAGTCAAAATCGAGTACCAGAAACCATCA
Source organism: Helianthus tuberosus (assembly GCA_030545235.1). NCBI lineage: Eukaryota > Viridiplantae > Streptophyta > Magnoliopsida > Asterales > Asteraceae > Helianthus > Helianthus tuberosus. Next base: position 57,765 of record JARYGA010051702.1, on the reverse strand, counting down.
GGCCTACTCCAACAACCAAAGATCCCGACATGGAAATGGGAGCAAATTTCCATGGATTTCGTTACTGGCCTGCCTAGATATCAACGCGGAAATGGAACTATTTGAGTGATAGTGGATCGATTGACTAAGTCTGCACACTTCTTGGCTATCAAGGAAACCGACAAGTTTTCTACTCTAGCAGACATCTACCTAAAGGAAGTAGTATCAAGGTACGGAGTGCCAACCTCCATCATTTCTGATCGTGACTCACGTTTTACATCTGAATTGTGGCAAGCTATGCACAAGTCCTTTGGCTCTCGATTAGACATGAGCACGACATGTCATCCACAGACGGATGGGCAATCTGAACGCACCATCCAAACCCTTGAAGACATGCTTAGGGCATGTGTAATCGACTTTGGTAATGGCTGGGAAAAACACCTCCCGTTAGTGGAGTTTTCGTATAACAACAGTTACCACACCAGTATCCAGGCTGCTCAGTTCGAGGCATTGTACGGACGGAAGTGCCGATCACCTCTTTGTTGGGCAGAGGTTGGCGACAGTCAAATCACTGGCCCAGAACTTGTAGTAGATACAACCGAGAAGATTGCTCAGATACAACAACGAATGGCGGCAGCTCGTGACCGTCAGAAAAGCCACACTGATAAGCGCAAGAAACCACTCGAGTTCTAGGTTGGGGATCGAGTGCTACTTAAAGTCTCACCTTGGAAAGGTGTAGTTCATTTTGGCAAATGAGGCAAACTTAATCCGCGTTATGTCGGACCCTTCGAAATCATTGAGAAAATTGGCAAGGTCGCTTACAAGTTGAATCTACCTGAAGAACTCAGCGGAGTTCACACTGTTTTCCACGTGTCAAATCTGAAAAAGTGTATGTCAGATGAGACCCTCATAGTTCCCTTAAAGGAGCTCACAATCGACGACCAGTTGCGATTCGTCGAGGAACCAGTTGAAATCACTGATCGAGATGTTAAGGTTCTCAAGCGTACCAGGATACCTCTTGTTCGAGTTCGTTGGAACTCCCGTCATGGCCCAGAGTATACCTGGGAACGAGAAGACCAAATGAAACTCAAGTATCCCCAGTTGTTTAAGAAAAGTGCAACCACTACTGAGGTTGAAGCTACTGCGGAATTTCGGGACGAAATTCCAAACCAACAGGGGGATGATGTGACACCCCAGGAAAAACCAGTAAACCACGCAACTTAACTAGCTTCCTCAGTAAACACATGCTAAATTTCGGGACGAAATTTTCTTAACAGGGGGAGAATGTGACAACCCTCATGATTACATGTATCCGTATGATTTATTAATGTTAATTAAAGTGCTTGATGACTGTGCTGAATTACTTAACTGCTTTCTGGGTACTGCGTCATACTTACATGTGCTTTTTAACATACTAGTATTGTGCAGAAAATTGACTAAATGGTCCTGTATACTTTCCTAAGTGTTGGGAATTAAAAGTGTCACAAAAAGATATATAAAAGACACTTTACGGAATAATTAAACACTTTAACGAAACGGTATCTAACCGAACAACCAGACATTACCCGGAACACTATTTTTTTGTCAAATGCATTGTTTAATTATTTCTTGGCTTGTCATGATCCCCGAACACCCTAACACCCACTAAAATACCCACTAACTAACATATGGAATTATATACTTAAAATTGAACTTGCACTTACCAACTTGTTACAAAATTTACATCTAACCCCCCCCCCCCCATACTCGATTTCGGTCACAAGAGGACCCACAAAAATCCTCACCATACTTTCAAGATTTATCCCATATTTTATTAGATTGATTGCTTGTTGAGGTGAACAAGATATGTAGTAGGATCATTATAAGTATGGTCTTGAGATCACCATATCACTTCCATATCTTCACAAAGATTACACCCTCTCTCACTCATCTCTCCCTCTCCTCTCGGCCACACCATAATCGCCACCACCACCACCATATCAACACTATCTTCATCCATTTTGAGCTTCATTCAAGTGCTAGAAGGAGGATCTAAGGTGCTTGAAGTTGTAGATCATCAAGGAGCTTCCTCTCTTGCTTTTTCACAGCACATTTCATCATCTTTGCACAAGAGATCTTCCCTAGCATTTGTGCTAGTTGTAAGTCCTTGTTTAACTCTTGTCCATCTTCTTGTCATGGTTAAAAGTTGTAGCATGTTAAGTATATCAAGAACACTAAGGAACAAGAACTAAAAACATGAACATAAAGCATTGCATAAGGTTTACATAAAGATGAAATGTGATGAAGTGTTGTTAGTATGATGTTGTTTGGTATATGTTGATGCTTGCTTGTGATTACTAGAAATACGTTGTTGTTCACTAAAAATGTTAACGGAATCAATCGAGCACGCGTTAGAAAGTTAAGAGCTGAAAACTGGAAGCTGGTTGATGTTTACAGCCAACTTCAGTTGGCTGTAACCAGATCATAACTTAACAAAAACTTGATTTTCTTGAGTCTATAACGTGTTATTTCGAAATACGGTTCTAATGGCACTAGAATCATAATTTTTGGACTTCGTTTGCTATTTTTAAACGGGTCGTTTTTCACAGTAGCAAAAGCTGCGTCTTTACTGCAGAAAATGTGTGTTATGTTTTTCATCATAACTTGAAATTTGTGTAGAATTTGCTCATGAAATTTGTACTGTAGATGGCCACTGATGTCTTTGTAATTCTCCCACTGGAATTTCATCAATTGGACTTACGACGAATTTTAAATCAATTATTCCGTGGACTACAGTCAGAAAGTGATGAATCTGATTTCAGTCCGGTAAATGATTTTCTATAAAATATTGGTAGTGAATTGGATCCCGAGATTTTTACACAATAATATTTGGATCGTTTAAGACCTTCTGTAAAAAGTTGGGATCTTTTGGAATAGGTCAACTATTTTATAAAAATTCCCGAAAACAGCCCAGTTTTGAATGTAAAAGCTGAAACGACATAAGTAGTAATTTGCATGCCTAAATGTCGAGTAGGTTATCTATGAATGATCTAACATGTTATATGTCAATGAAAGTGTTATGTGCAATGTCGTATGTTTGTTTATGAACGGGAATAGATGGGAAGTTTATATGGGCATGAACCGTTAAAGTGAGTGCATGTTATGTGGTAGATGCGTGTAGGAACTTCGTGCTTATTTGAAGTCACTAATAAACTAAGTGGTAATCATACTAGGACATGATTGAGCGACCTTGACTGTTAGCTATTTTTGAGAGTCAAACCGAGCAACCAAAGGTGAGTTCACACACTTTCTAAGGCATGGGATTCCCGGTGGTTTGGGAATGGGTTAAGAAACGAAAACGGAACCTACATATCTTCCTTGGGTAGGATATGTACCGCCATCCTCCATAGGTAGGATGCCAATATTAATCCGGCATATTCTCCTTGGGTAGAATATGTACCGCCATCCTCCATGGGTAGGATGCCAATATTAATCCTGCGTATTCTCCTTTGGTAGAATACGTACGTTCGTCCTCCTTGGGTAGGACAACAACCTTAAAACTTACTAGACAAAACTCTATCATTAAGTCCCTCATTTTATATCGACTTAATCGCCGAGGCCAATGGCGAGCGGGTCATTAGTTAATAGCGCTATTAGGTTTAACAAACCTCACACCGTGCCGTTCGGACGGGCGTGTACTAATGGACTATGGCAAACTGTCAATGATGATAGAACATTGACGTAGGGCACAACTATTGTTCGTCAGTTGTCGATATGGTAACGGTCTAGTGGTTCACATGGGGAAACCCCCATGGGTCATGGTTTGGGAAAGAAGGAATTGGTTAATCATGTTTTCAACTATGGGGTAACCCCCACGGCAAGTAAGCCAACTAAACGAAAACCATGTTTTTGAAATGACCTAAAACGAACACCCAACGGTGAACTCACTCAACTTTGTTGTTGACTCCTTGTTACATGCCTTGCAGGTCGTTAGGTATCTAGGGAGCTTTCACAGGGAGGCGTGGTCGTTGTGGGACATGGACTGTCGAGTCCTATGTTAAACATTTAAACTTATGAACTTATTACTTATGTTTTGGTTTTACATTTGATGCTTCCGCTGTTTAATTTGAACTTGGTTAACTAGCTTTTGGTCACCAATTGTATTGTGGTTGGTTTTATGTACTTAATTACGTTGTTCAATATGATTGGTGGCTCGATCCTGGTCATGTCACGCCTCCAAGCGGTGATACTCCGCGTATGGATTTTTGGGGGTGTGACAAAGGTCGTGTTTGCATCCCAACGATCATATGAGGTTTCCATTGTCTAGCCATCAGCCGATTCCACAACAGGTTCAAACTCTTAGGAGCATCAGGGTCAAACGGAACAGAGACGAAGCGGATTGCTACTCATACTAGCTACCATGTCGTTAAAGTCCTGACGTCGCCCACGTCAATTCTAAATGCCCTTCCAAGAGCATCATTTCTGGTGTTGCTGTTTTCATTACTAGGATTCCAAGTACTGTCGTTGTTCCTTTGATCGTTGTCCTCTTAACTTACCCACGGCCAATCCCTGTTGTAGGCACCTTTATTTCCTTACTGTAGGCTAGGGTTATGAATACCTTGTTGTCGCTGTGACTGCTTCCCCCAATGTCGTTGCTCGAAACAAAGCCCTACGATTCTTCACCATCATAGTCCATCTTTTCACATTCTGAGCCACGTCCTAAAGCGCTACTCACTGTGCTGGCAGTTACGCATACCACACTAAGGTCAATTATCATCACTTATGCCTCGATTGATTCGTAAGAGTTGACTCCCACAATTCGCTGACTAGAGTTACGGACTCGATTGAAATCAATCCGCTAACGTTCGTTACCGGTAATCAGGGCCGTCAAAGTACTGGGCTTGGTAAAGTACTACGCTCAACCTCCTATCCATCGATGTTGCAAATGGTTCGAGTAATACGCAGTATGTTGCGGGAGTGTTGCAGAAGTGATCGCACTTCAGAATCTAAGGCGTCAATACGTTAAGTTCCAGCAAGCGAAGAAAGGTGAGAAAGATATCGATCAATCATTCGACGCTGCGACATCCAACACATGGACGTTCGTATAAGCACCTAACATTCTACACGCTTCGCTGAGTTCAGATGGGTGTTCAGGTAACACTCGATAGCATCGATATTCGAAGGGATCCAAAGATGAATGAAAAGTTCACGTTCGAGTAGGGGATAATTACTGCTATGACCCCTATAGGTTTGTTATGTTTCACATCGATCAAATGACGGAACGGAACCCCTTTTCCACTTGTTAAGCCTCACTGGGACTCACATGCACCCCAGATTATTATTATGTGTGCACCCACAATAATATTGTGATTTGCAAGCTCATCTCAGCTCCTCTTAACTCATGTCAAATGGTTCCTCAAACTCGAGTAGCAAACAAAGAGTATCACGAAGCGTAAGTCATGAAGGTTTAGGGAAATACCACCCTATCAGTCACATAACACATGTAAGTATACATGAATTCATACTGTTGTGCTAAACGTTCAATCACATGCAATATCATATGTAGGTGTTCACTAGTTATGCAGTACAATGAGTATACGAGAGACAAACCTTACAATCTGGAGCTGAGTGTCATGGTCGTATTCACATCTTCAGAACTGTTCGGTTATAGTCTGGTTTTACAAAAACATTTTTCCCCTTTTTTAATAAAACCAAGTTCACTATAACCAATGGCTCTGATACCAATCTGTCACACCCCCAAAATACCACCTAGGGAATGTCCCTGTTAGGCGTGTGACGTACCAGGATCCAAGCCACCAATCATGTTGAACTCGTAACAATTGTTCCAAATAAAACTTTCATTTATTATTGATAGAAGTGTTACAAAACATTATTTAACGTTCAGCGGAAGCAAAATACATTAATTAAGAAATTCATAAACTATGTGTGTGAAAGCCATTAAGTTCGTGTCACGTTTCCATGTATCTCGACCCATGACCACTCCAGCCTCCCAGACAGCAAGTTCCGATTAATATGCACCTAAAGGCCTGCAAGGCATGTAACAACGAATCAACAACAAAGGTGAGCGAGTTCACAGTTGAGCGTTCGTTTTAAAGTTTTTCTAAAAACCATGAGTTTGTTTGTAAACCATAAGTTAACCAGTTTCCCAAACCATGTCCATAACCAGTGGGGGCCTTCCCATTTGAACCACTAGACCCGTTTACCATATCGACCACTGACTAAAGTAAGTTGGTGCCCTGACGTCAATGTCTATCATCATTGACTAGTGCCCAGATCCATTAGTTCACGCCCGTCCTCTGCGGCACGGTGTGAGTCTTGTCAAACCCAAATAGCGCTATCTAACTAATGACCCGCTCGCCATTGGCCCGGCGATTAAGTCGATATAAAAGGAGGGACTTCATGATAGAGATTTTGGTCTAGTATCCGTGTTGTCACCCTTCAATAAAGAGGGTGTGTACGAAATCCCCAAACCAGGAGATTACGTAGGTTCCAAATCAATTCCTTATCACATGTTGTCACCCTTCAATAAAGAGGGTGTGTACGTGTTCCAAACCAGGAGATCACGCAGTTTCAGTTTAAATCCTTTACCCATTCCCAACCCTTGGGAACCCCATGCCTTGTGGAAAGTGTGAACTCACCTCGGTTTGCTCAGTATGCTTAAGTACTTGTTTTCCAATTAATCAGTCAAAGCCTAAGGTATGCACGTATACATAATCAGTTCATGTTCGCATTGTTTTCGCATAAGTTAAAATCATAGAATGCATGCAAGGTAATGATCACATAACAGTTATACACTTATCCATATCCACAGTTTACATATATGCTCCTTAGTCATGGTTAACATTTAAGTGTATGGATCAAAATCAAATCATAATTGATGTCATCAACATGCAAGAATTTACATATACTAATTCCTTATCACACTTTGCATGTATGCCCATATCGATACATAACAGTGAAGGGTACCGTATGTAAGAACGCAAATAATAATACTTGATCATAACTAAACATTATTAACAGCAGGTGTCATCATATAGTCATTCAATGTCATGCATGCAATTTACACAAATATTATAAGCTACTGTTCCCTATAAGCTTCACGACGAACTTGGGATTTCGTCGACACAGGGTCACGACGAAAATGGCCGCGACGAACATTGGATTTCGTCGACATGAGATTACGACGAAAACACCACGATGAACACTTGAGATTTCGTCGATATGGGATTTCGTCCTGTGAGATTTCGTCGGGTACAGGTTTTCGTCGGCACAGGGTATTCGTCGGGTAATGTAACAGTTAAGCATAATCATATGAAAACCTTAATCATCATCAGCCGTTTCCCTATAACCACCGATCATACAGTTATCTCCCGAATTCAATAAACATTACATATAATTCATACAAGAGATTAGGGTTTATAAGGTTTTCAAGAACAATACAAATCATCAACTATCTAAAACGTATACGTCATAACATGATCATCATCAGAGAACTAATCAACATATCAAGATCATTCAATCGCATGACTAAATCAGATTCTTGCACATTCCATTACTATCAACTATCTTTTGTATCTGACCATGAATATTACTACAAGCATGCAACCCCTAAACATCATTAATCATGCACCACTTAACAAAATCTTTCTCATGTTTAAAGAACGTGCATATGACTTTGTTAATCAAAAATACATAGGAACACAATCAACAATTAAAAGTTAACATAACATGAATCTACTAACCCCAATAGCAAGATCGCCAAGATGATGTTCTCGAGGGGGGGGGGTCTCCTGCCGTCGTGGATCAAAGGAGAGATAGGGTTTTTGGTTTTTAAGTTTTTGTTAAACAATCACAAGATGCAAGTTCCAAATAATAAAGATGTGGGGCGATTAGCCTTTTGGCCGAAATGGGCTCAAGCCCATTCTAATTGGGCTGTCACACATGAGGTGAGTTTGTCAATACAATGGGCCGATTTCGATCTAGTTAGTTTCTGTTGGGCTACAAGGGTTTGGGCCAAGGACAAGTCTACAATAACATGCATAATAAACATACATAATTATGTAACAAACACACAACTCACAATACTCTAATGAAACTAGTCACGAGACAAGATCAAAGAACGTACATATAAGTCATATTGAAGATACAAAGTACGTCTCGAATACAAGTTGTCACATTATCCCCAACTTGAAAGAAATTTCGTCCTGAAATTTAGCACGTAGCTACTGAGGAAGCTAGTTAGGTTGCATGGTTTCCTGGTTTTCCTGGGGTGTCATAGATAGCATAAGCGATGAACGGTGCGTTAAACGGTGTCGCGTGACTGAGTGACGAATGGTCATCCGATCGGATGACAATCCGGACGGATGGTCATTCGATCGGATGACAATCCAGACGGATGGTCATCTGGTCGGATGGCCATTCGTTCGGGTTGACATTCGTTTGGGATGGATGTGTTTGTATATGATGGCTTTGAAGTTTTCGTTGTAGCATTTTAAAATCAGAGAAGTATCTCTACCTTTCAGGTCGTTCGATCGAACGGTCGTCCGATCGGATGGCTGTTCGCTTGGACGGCAATCCGTGCCAGCGAGACATTTCTCAGAGAACAAGTTCACAGCAGGATTGGTTATTCGATCGGATGGTCATCCGATCGGATGGCAATCCGTTAGAAACTAATGATTTTTGAAATTTGTAAGAAGGTTTAAGTGTTGAAAACCATGTGTCATCCGATCGGAAGGCAGTCCGTTTGGTGACTTGATCGTTTTGAAATTTGGAGTTTGTTAAGTCTGAAAGTTGCGGTTTGATCGAGACGGTATGGCAACGTGTTAAACAACAAAAACCCCACCAAGCTCAAGTTACCCGATCGGATGGGAATCAACCCAACCCGACCCGTTAACTGTTCGTGATGGTTGTTCATGTTTAACCTGCTAAGTCGTTTATCTCGTTGATAGGAATCAGATCTCAGACCGACACTTCACTAGGGAACGAGTAGAAGGTCTGAACGAACTCTGATTCTATCGGTTTTGAGTGCAAGAGCGTAAAAGAGTTGAAAGAAAGTTATGAAAACATCTTCCAATGCTTGTTAATCTTGAAAATGTTTAGATTTATGCGAAATCAGTGTTTAAACATGTTGAAATCTCTTAGATCTGAGTTGTTCTTGGTGGAATGAGGCCAAATCTTGAAGTTCATAAGAACCCCATGATGACATCATCCTAGAACACCTCAAATCAGCTGATTTCATGGTTAAAAGTTAAGATTCAAAGGTGAAAATGATGAAGAAGTGTGTGTAGGTGATAGATGTACAAGATTTGAGTTGGAAACTTACAGGAATAGCGAGAAATCGAGAGAAAATGGCCTGAGAAGTCGAAGAGTCGCACCAGAGCTGTCACATCACTGTTTGGGATGTGACAAGTGCTATTTATAGGTGAGCAAAAGAGGAAAGGCGGTGCAGTGTGCGATCGGAGGGCAATCCGATCGGATGGTCATCCGTGCGGATGACCATTCGATCGAATGGTCATTCGATCGATGGGCTCCGGCGAGTTAGCTTTCGATGTTTCGTTTCGTTCTTTGATCGTTGCGATGCGTTTAAGTGAGTGTCAATTAAGCGATGCGTTAGATTGATAATAGTCACACAAATAATATAACTAACATACAAAAACATAAATAAACTTGCGTTTCCAGTTCCCGATGAGATTGAGTTGCGATAAAGTTGCGATTGCGTTTCGATTAATCACCACAAACATATAATAATCATGCACAAGTAACAAATAGATAGCACACACACGTAAAACAATATACAGAACCTGCGATTTAAGTTGCGAAGCGATTGCGATGCGATTAGCGATAAATAGATTAGCGATTAACATGTGATTAAACAACGATTATTATAGATACTCCATATAATACAACTAAAGTACACAAATTAAAGGATTAGATTACAAGTCAAGGTGTACAATCAATAGTTAAGCAAGGAGTGACAGATCGCAATTAGCAACCTTTTCTTCCTTTGACTTGTACTTTGATTTTCAAAACGCGGGTTGTTATAGTAGGCAAGGAGGTCGAAGGTGGTCAAGACACGCATCTTGGGACGGGTTATGACTATTGGGATGGACAAAAAAGGCGTCAAATAGTGGTGGCAACGACCACCACGTCGCGAAGCTACTTAGAGGCTCTTACGGACTGTAAGAGTAATCCTAGGCTCTACGTTACCATCCATGAAGGCATGTAACAGTTGTCATCCATTGATATGCTTCATGGACCGTAAGACATAAAATCTCATAATCACTATTTCAGTCCCTTAACCTTTATATTTGATCCATTGTAACTTTCACTCCTCAATTTCAGTCCATACATTAACATTGTTGATGTAGTGGTGTATATGGACAAAGAAGTGTGTTTGTGTGTGTATGTGTGTTTGTATAGATAAAATTATTTTAATTAAAAGATAGAAAAAACAATATTTACATGTGGTAAATAAATGGTGATTAAACATGTATAGAAAGACATAAATACCCTTATTTAACGGTAAAGTTTGGATGGGTTTAAAGAAGTGGATGAGCATAAGTTTTTTTTTTTTTTTTTAAAACACAAGGATGCTAGATTGAAAGAAATAAGGGTTTGGATAAAGTAGTGAAAGTAACTTAACCATACGGAAAAAATGGTGGTTTACTCTATTTATCTAGTCAGTTTGCAACAGATTTGTCTACCACTGTTATTAAAATATTTTTAAAACTTGTTTTCTCGATTTTTGCTACGGATTTTACTTGATTAATTTTGTTATTTTTAAATATCTACTTTCAAATTTTGTTACCGGGTTTGCTACGACTGTTGCTAATGTTTTTGTGATGTTAGCTTTTGATTTTTTTCTTTCGATTTTGCTACGGATTGTGTAACACCCCGAAAATTTACGTCCTATAAGGTGTTGACACGTGTCATAGGTTTGAACGTGTGAAGGAATGTTCTTGAAGGACTAGAGTTGACAATCAGTGAAACTGTGTAATTATAAGGGTTCAAAGTGTCAACAATGAATAATTAGACTTTGCAATAACTCTACATGATGTTTATAACCTTACATAAATAGATCATGGATCATACGAAGCGAATTGTGAAAGAAAGTGAGAGATTACAAACTACAGGGGTTAAATGTGCCAACATGTTTAAGTTATACCTCTGAGTGACCTTTTAACAAACCCGAAGCTTTGTAACGATTAATTATGCTCACTAGAATGTACCACAAAAATTTCATGAAGTTTCGATATCGTATGAGCAAGTTGTGATAAAATTCGTGTACGAGGGTTATAAGTGTCAACGTTGAAATTTAGGGTTTTTCGGGTGATCACAAAGTTACCCGAGGGCTTCACAAAGTGGGTATAAGTTTTAAAGCCCCTATATGTTAATAACAAAGTCCCAAAATGCAAGAAAACATGAGAAAGCGACCTTTCGGGGGACCAGGGACTAAATTGCAAAATTTTCAAGGCTGATGACAGGCTAGCGGGGCGCTACACCAGAAGCGTAGCGGTGCGCTACCAGCGTAGCGGGGCGCTACACCATAAGCGTAGCGGTGCGCTAGGACTGCACAGCGACCAGATACATGACAGTTGGCTGTTTCAGCCATTTAACCGACTTACTTGGATCTTATCTGCTTGTGTGAGCACCCCTACATGATTTATAGCTTGTAGGACACTTGTGGATGATAATGTAACATCCCTAGACTTAGTTGTTGATCATCCATGAGGTTAGAAGTTGTTATAAGAAGCCACATTTTTCACATACATGCACATTTCACTTCTGGCCATTTTGAGGAGCTTTCCAACAGATCACAAACATTCCATAGCATCCATAAGACTTGTGTAAGTACCCTTGATCTTCTCTAATTCATTCATACTTAGTTTATGGCCGAGAAATCAAACCGTCGTAACTACGGTTTGACTTTTCGATAATAAATAATCGGTCCAGAGTTTAGTCGAATCAAAGGTTGTTATAAGTTGGTATTTATATGGTTGATAAACCCCTAAAAGGGCACTCACTAATTCGGATCCTAACTAGGCCGTTTATCGAGTCAAACCTCTTCCGAAAAAGTCAACAGAATTGTTATGTTTGGTATAATGCATGATTAGCGATGTAAATGGCGTATAGCCTATTTTATCATTCTTACCAACTGAAAATAAGTATAAAAACTTGTATACACTTGTTTGATTCGACAACTTTAGGTTTAGAACCGATTCGGAGCCGAGAGACGCAAAAGTTTGACTTTTGCGTTGACCTCAGTTCTGACCCGATTTATATAGGTTTAGTCATGCCTTAAAGTTCCATTAGGACCTAGTTACATGTTAGTATAATCCTCTGCGTTTATACTACCCGAATCCGTAACTATCCGACGTTTCCGTTAAATGCCTAAATATTGACCGTAATGCCCTTATGACCAACAAACGAGATTTTAGAAAATGTAAAAGTGCAAAAGTCTTTAATACTGATTATTGAACAAGTTTGCAAAATTTCACGTCAATCGGAAGTCTAGATTAGGAGTTATGCTTAATGGCGTATTTATAAACATGTTTATTAATTAAACGACGCCATTAGCGTAAAGCCTATCTAAACTCAGTTTTGACACCAAATCTTTTACCCACTGATGTTAAATAATATTTTAGGATTTTTAAAGATTTTTAATTAATTTTAGATTGATCATAAGCTTGGATTAGCGCCTTAATTCGGTTAATACCGAATATACCCTTTTCGGCCATAAAATGAGTTTTACAAATCCTTTTAACGCCAATCCAATTGCTACTGATTTTAAATAATAAATAGAGTATTTGGAGCCTGTTTATTTGATCAGAAAACTCAGAATCGTATTTTAAACCGTACGTCGCTTAAAACGACTTTATACGCGTATCTAACGCATAGTTTGGGTTTAAAACTATTTTAACATATAAGACTTATTACCAAATGTTATAACCTGTTAAAATAAGTTATTTTACTGATTTATTCAGACCCGGACCAAAGAAGCTTAATTGATCCCTTTTATAACCTTTAAAATGACCAAAATACCCCTAAGGGGATTAATATAAAATTAAACTCGTTTTGGGCATAACGGAAGGTATCCTAATGATATCACATCATATTTAAGGCATGTTAACTTAGGAAACCTGTTTAGGACTCTTATGGTTACCCGTTACGCTTCATACGCGTTAGGTTCGATTTATGTAACTAGTTTACATAAATTAGCCGAAACGGGTCAAACCTTATCGGTTTTATCTCAAAAATCCAGAATGTGTATAATATACCCATATTATACGAGTCTTCGAACTTGTCGGGTCTAAATCACATTCTATCCGGTCTTCGCTTAATCGTGCGTACAAACCGTATCTTTCTGTAAGACTAACCGGTCTAAGCTTAAGCTTAATTAAAGACCCGTTAGCATTCTAATTAGTTATTTATACCATCATTCCAGACTAGAGCTTTCCGGTAAATTGTACCTACGCTTGCTTAAGTGAATACGGCTGAGTTATAAATTTCTGCTATTTGAGACAGGAGCTAGCTCAGGTAAATACTCTTAACTTATTTTCCCTATTACGGGCTTGGGATACGGTAATATAAATACCGCATGTTCAGGTATGGGATTCAAAGACCAATGAGTCGGGAAATCCAAATAACCTGTTTTAATTCGTATTGCTTGACTGAAACATTGGGGATTAATGCGACCGTGTCCTGGATATCCTTGACTCATGATTTGCAATGGCCACGACCTAAGCACGGGGTGTAGGCATACACCTGACAGATGCCAGATGTTTATACCAATATGGAATTCCCAATAGGGGAATAGTGGTGTGTCGGTTAATCATGAACCGACATAGTTTCGGGCCCTACATGTAGAGCAAGTTATGTAAAACTGATAACATGAAATATAGTTTGTCTCAAGTATAAAAATATTATTTGTGCCTTGTGCATTCAAAACAATCATTTTCTTAAACCATTTTCAAATGAGTCGGTTGAGTGTATTTACCAGTGAAAACTGACGTATTTTCAAAAGTCTAAGTGGCAGGTACAAGTACGTAATAGGCTGGAAGCGGCTCAGGACGTTATAAGGAATCTTGCAAGTTCTAGGCGTCTAAAGTCTGTTGAACAATGTTTAAGTTTTATGATCCGCCTGTGGATCCTTTACCTTCCGTTGTAATACTTGGATATTACTTTATATTCGGATTGTAATATATTTATCGTTTGCTTCCGCTGTGCATTTAAATATTGTGTTGTTTGACTATGATGTTGCCAACCACGTCACGATACTCCCCACCGGGCCCACCGGTGACACGTGGAAATTTGGGGTGTGACAGGTTGGTATCAGAGCCAACATTGAGTGAATTAAACACTATCTGTTGTGTTTAATCTCAATGACACATTTGCACATTCCTTGACATTCTGAGTCTAGACTTAACATAGGAATATTCTCAATCCTTATCTGGAAATTCCTGCTTCCAAAAATTTTTATATTTTGGATACGTCGCCAAGCGAAGAAGCCGTAATAATAATTCTCCACACCAGGAGCCATGATTTGCTGACCTTCGTCCAGCGGCTAGGAACATGCAACCAAGGAGAAAGCAGTCAGAAATAAAATGAAGAAGAAACTCCTTTTGCTTAAGATCGTTTCCTTAATAGTCCTTCTAAGGACATAATTACTTTTCAGTTCCTTCGAGGACAACATTATTCCTTTTAAGTCCCGTCTAGGACACATCTGTGTTCTTAATTTTGTAATGGAATAATTAACTTTAAATTTTCATTCAGACATTCCTTTTATAAGATCTACCTTTATATAAAATGGGAAAATCTAAAAAGGACGAGACCTAGCCACGCAATATATTGAGGCAGGGCAAAGATGGTAGTTCCATAATTAGATTCAGATCCATATTTAACACCTCAATTTAGGATTGTTCTGCGTTAAATATTAATAAGAATCTTAAGAGTGAAACCTAGCCTTCGGGTCATTTTAAGGCCGGGCCATGATGGTAAGACCTGTTTAAAAGATTCGAATCCCTGTTAACATCTGTAAATATGTTAACACTCCTGACAGACGTGATTCATTAAAATCACACACGTCATTCTTATTAATGGATTCTTCAAAAGATTCCTAACCCAATGTAATGATCTCTGAATCATGGGTTTAGATCATCACTTAAGATGATCATATTTTGACCATACGTGGTAATATAGCGCCTACAGGCCCTGCTCATTTCCATATGAGCCAAAAGACAGTAGTAGCGACGACTCCCTGTCAGATAAAGGTAATGAACTAGGTTCAACTTTTCATGCTTTGATTCTTTGAAATCATAAGCTTATAATTTATAATCCTCCTTGTGACAAAGACAATTGTGACATTATGGTCCCCTGTCAAGCAGGTATTGGACTCACTCCAAACCTTGAATGCCATTGATGGTCCTTTTGTGACCTAGGCTAAATATAATGCATATACATTCAAATAACATTCACTAGGAATGTTCGGAACAGAATAGCCCATACGGTTTATGAATGCCGTGGCTAATCTAAGTCGGGTCATCAGGATGATGACTAATAATTGTTAAATTTTGGTGATTGGTACCAAGTTTCAAGTATGGAAAACTCGGATGAGGTAGACGACAGTCGCAATACTATTAAGGCGACGAAAGTTAATAAAGCTACAAACGTAAACCTCAATAACAATGGAGTTAATCTCCAAGTTGTGGTTGACGCAGCAGTTGGAAGGACCAAAGCAGTGTGACATCTGCAAAGGAACGGGTCATCATTTTCCCATGAATGTAGGGACATAAAGAATGCAGTCTGTCACGACTGTGGTGAGTAAGGCCGCATCATAACTAGATACCATAAAGCTGCCAAAGAAGGTGCAGCTAAGTCTGGAAAGGCTAAGAAAGGAAACGCCTGAACTCACCTGATGAATGCCAAGAGGCAGTTCACGATGTCATCAAGTACATTCCTTATCATTTACCAATGATAATTTCTGCTAAGTGTCCTGATTTAATACAGGCAATAATAAATCTTCATAAACCATAAGCTTAGCAAACTTTTATATTATCCACAAGGTATAACTTACCAAGGAAATCATAGTAACCGATTCTTCTAAGTATCGGCAAGGGATCCTTCTGAAAAATCTAAGAGTACTCTTTCTTCGAATAGAGTACGACAATATATATTACTTTATTTTATTTTATTATTTTTCTCATTGTTTTCTATCGACTACGAATGCCAAACTATGTTTGATAAAAGTGCCATATGAGGATTGGCGTATCTTAGTGTGTCCCATAGATTGCTTCCATGCCTGATCAGTATGGAGGTTTAATGCATGGAACCCCTGAGATATCCCAATGGTCGTATTGTGCTAAAGTCGACTAGTAGTATTCAAAGAAGATATCCAATATAAAATGTCTTTATAAGTATCTCTACTTAAGACATCTTTGCTATTGTAAAGAGAATGTGTCAGGTATCTGACATCGACATCGACAGATGAACCAAAACCTGAAAATACAGACATCTCTACCATCTCTGTGTGTCATAATTATCTTCTTTATAAGAATTACCATGTTTACCTCCTGAGAGGCAAGAGGATGTTAGGACAAACATCCCGCTTAGGGCAGCAATAATTGTAAAAGCCTTATATCTGTTAGTACCAACAGAATAGGATGAACTAAGAGCCAAATCGATAAGTTTTTAGAGAAGGTGTCATAAAACCAACATTCAAAGTTCTAAGAACTCCGATTTTTAGTAAATAAGAAAGACGGTTCATTTTGCTTATGCATTGATCACCGCAACCCTATTTAGGCAACAATTAAGAATCGCTATTACCTACCCAGGATCGTCGATTTGTTCGACTAACGGCAAGGATTAACTATTCCCTAAACATTAGCTAAGCAGTGGTTGGAATAACCATCTTCCCTTAAAAAATAAGCTTTTCTATAATAATGGATATGTAAGTATTAAGGCTACTCCTTTGGAGACCTTGTATAGATGGAATATTAAATGTTTAGTATTAGATAGAGAATTGGTAAGTCCAATTAGCAAGATCTGAAAGTTGCCTGGGGGACAACAAATAAGATTATACAAATCCATAATCGATAGTAGGTTGCCAGTATATGGCAAGAAATCGAGGAGTTATGAAAATAGCAAACTTCCTAAGTTCTTGTTAAGGAATATGGATTAACATAAGATATCACCCAGGAAGGGTGTACCAAATTTGTGAAATTATCAGGCTAGTTAAGCTCTGAATATATAGAATCATTCGAAGGAAATCGAATGTATCAAGATCAGGTATCTTATAAGCTAAAACTTATTTAAGGAGTTTGACGGAGCTCAATATACATTGCACACTAGTGACAGAAGGAGGTGTTCCGCCAATAAGTCAAGAAGCACTAACACAAATTGGTATGCGGATATACGATGTGATAAACATCCTATATCGATTGAGGATCAACAGGTTAAGAAGCTTCGAAGGAAGCAAGTACCAATTGTAAAGTAAAATGGGATGCCCGTAGAGGTCCCGAATTCACGTGGGAGATTGAATCCACGATGAAAGAAAAGTACCCTTACTTGTTTCAGTAAATCTCGGGTCGAGATTTCTTTTAAGGGGGTGAGGATGTAACACCCCGAAAATTTACGTCCTATAAGGTGTTGACACGTGTCATAGGTTTGAACGTGTGAAGGAATGTTCTTGAAGGACTAGAGTTGACAATCAGTGAAACTGTGTAATTATAAGGGTTCAAAGTGTCAACAATGAATAATTAGACTTTGCAATAACTCTACATGATGTTTATAACCTTACATAAATAGATCATGGATCATACGAAGCGAATTGTGAAAGAAAGTGAGAGATTACAAACTACAGGGGTTAAATGTGCCAACATGTTTAAGTTATACCTCTGAGTGACCTTTTAACAAACCCGAAGCTTTGTAACGATTAATTATGCTCACTAGAATGTACCACAAAAATTTCATGAAGTTTCGATATCGTATGAGCAAGTTGTGATAAAATTCGTGTACGAGGGTTATAAGTGTCAACGTTGAAATTTAGGGTTTTTCGGGTGATCACAAAGTTACCCGAGGGCTTCACAAAGTGGGTATAAGTTTTAAAGCCCCTATATGTTAATAACAAAGTCCCAAAATGCAAGAAAACATGAGAAAGCGACCTTTCGGGGGACCAGGGACTAAATTGCAAAATTTTCAAGGCTGATGACAGGCTAGCGGGGCGCTACACCAGAAGCGTAGCGGTGCGCTACCAGCGTAGCGGGGCGCTACACCATAAGCGTAGCGGTGCGCTAGGACTGCACAGCGACCAGATACATGACAGTTGGCTGTTTCAGCCATTTAACCGACTTACTTGGATCTTATCTGCTTGTGTGAGCACCCCTACATGATTTATAGCTTGTAGGACACTTGTGGATGATAATGTAACATCCCTAGACTTAGTTGTTGATCATCCATGAGGTTAGAAGTTGTTATAAGAAGCCACATTTTTCACATACATGCACATTTCACTTCTGGCCATTTTGAGGAGCTTTCCAACAGATCACAAACATTCCATAGCATCCATAAGACTTGTGTAAGTACCCTTGATCTTCTCTAATTCATTCATACTTAGTTTATGGCCGAGAAATCAAACCGTCGTAACTACGGTTTGACTTTTCGATAATAAATAATCGGTCCAGAGTTTAGTCGAATCAAAGGTTGTTATAAGTTGGTATTTATATGGTTGATAAACCCCTAAAAGGGCACTCACTAATTCGGATCCTAACTAGGCCGTTTATCGAGTCAAACCTCTTCCGAAAAAGTCAACAGAATTGTTATGTTTGGTATAATGCATGATTAGCGATGTAAATGGCGTATAGCCTATTTTATCATTCTTACCAACTGAAAATAAGTATAAAAACTTGTATACACTTGTTTGATTCGACAACTTTAGGTTTAGAACCGATTCGGAGCCGAGAGACGCAAAAGTTTGACTTTTGCGTTGACCTCAGTTCTGACCCGATTTATATAGGTTTAGTCATGCCTTAAAGTTCCATTAGGACCTAGTTACATGTTAGTATAATCCTCTGCGTTTATACTACCCGAATCCGTAACTATCCGACGTTTCCGTTAAATGCCTAAATATTGACCGTAATGCCCTTATGACCAACAAACGAGATTTTAGAAAATGTAAAAGTGCAAAAGTCTTTAATACTGATTATTGAACAAGTTTGCAAAATTTCACGTCAATCGGAAGTCTAGATTAGGAGTTATGCTTAATGGCGTATTTATAAACATGTTTATTAATTAAACGACGCCATTAGCGTAAAGCCTATCTAAACTCAGTTTTGACACCAAATCTTTTACCCACTGATGTTAAATAATATTTTAGGATTTTTAAAGATTTTTAATTAATTTTAGATTGATCATAAGCTTGGATTAGCGCCTTAATTCGGTTAATACCGAATATACCCTTTTCGGCCATAAAATGAGTTTTACAAATCCTTTTAACGCCAATCCAATTGCTACTGATTTTAAATAATAAATAGAGTATTTGGAGCCTGTTTATTTGATCAGAAAACTCAGAATCGTATTTTAAACCGTACGTCGCTTAAAACGACTTTATACGCGTATCTAACGCATAGTTTGGGTTTAAAACTATTTTAACATATAAGACTTATTACCAAATGTTATAACCTGTTAAAATAAGTTATTTTACTGATTTATTCAGACCCGGACCAAAGAAGCTTAATTGATCCCTTTTATAACCTTTAAAATGACCAAAATACCCCTAAGGGGATTAATATAAAATTAAACTCGTTTTGGGCATAACGGAAGGTATCCTAATGATATCACATCATATTTAAGGCATGTTAACTTAGGAAACCTGTTTAGGACTCTTATGGTTACCCGTTACGCTTCATACGCGTTAGGTTCGATTTATGTAACTAGTTTACATAAATTAGCCGAAACGGGTCAAACCTTATCGGTTTTATCTCAAAAATCCAGAATGTGTATAATATACCCATATTATACGAGTCTTCGAACTTTTCGGGTCTAAATCACATTCTATCCGGTCTTCGCTTAATCGTGCGTACAAACCGTATCTTTCTGTAAGACTAACCGGTCTAAGCTTAAGCTTAATTAAAGACCCGTTAGCATTCTAATTAGTTATTTATACCATCATTCCAGACTAGAGCTTTCCGGTAAATTGTACCTACGCTTGCTTAAGTGAATACGGCTGAGTTATAAATTTCTGCTATTTGAGACAGGAGCTAGCTCAGGTAAATACTCTTAACTTATTTTCCCTATTACGGGCTTGGGATACGGTAATATAAATACCGCATGTTCAGGTATGGGATTCAAAGACCAATGAGTCGGGAAATCCAAATAACCTGTTTTAATTCGTATTGCTTGACTGAAACATTGGGGATTAATGCGACCGTGTCCTGGATATCCTTGACTCATGATTTGCAATGGCCACGACCTAAGCACGGGGTGTAGGCATACACCTGACAGATGCCAGATGTTTATACCAATATGGAATTCCCAATAGGGGAATAGTGGTGTGTCGGTTAATCATGAACCGACATAGTTTCGGGCCCTACATGTAGAGCAAGTTATGTAAAACTGATAACATGAAATATAGTTTGTCTCAAGTATAAAAATATTATTTGTGCCTTGTGCATTCAAAACAATCATTTTCTTAAACCATTTTCAAATGAGTCGGTTGAGTGTATTTACCAGTGAAAACTGACGTATTTTCAAAAGTCTAAGTGGCAGGTACAAGTACGTAATAGGCTGGAAGCGGCTCAGGACGTTATAAGGAATCTTGCAAGTTCTAGGCGTCTAAAGTCTGTTGAACAATGTTTAAGTTTTATGATCCGCCTGTGGATCCTTTACCTTCCGTTGTAATACTTGGATATTACTTTATATTCGGATTGTAATATATTTATCTTTTGCTTCCGCTGTGCATTTAAATATTGTGTTGTTTGACTATGATGTTGCCAACCACGTCACGATACTCCCCACCGGGCCCACCGGTGACACGTGGAAATTTGGGGTGTGACAGATTGTTCTTCTGATTTTATTACATTTGTTTTCTTAAATATATAATTCTCGAATTTGCTACATCGGATATTGCTACAAGTTTTCCTATGTTTGGTTCTAGATATTGTTTTCTAGATTTTGTTCCAAATTTTGCTAGACATTTTATTTAATTATTTTTTTAAATACTTATATTCTCAACTTTGCTACAAATGTTGCTATAGATTTTATTTAACCTTTTTAGTGAATTTGTAAATATTTATTTTCTTGATTTTGCTACCGTTTTTGGTACGTTATTCTTTTTATATTTATTTTCCTAGTTTTGCTACGGATTTTACTACAAGTTTCTCTTCGTTTGGTTTTAGATCTTTTTTCTAGATCTTGCTACAAATGGCATTTTATTTAATTATTTTTTAAATACTTCTATTCTCAACTTTGCTATAGATTTTATTAAACTTTTTTTAGTCAGTTTCTAAATATTTATTTTCATTGTTTTGCTATGGATTTTGCTACGGATTTTGCTACGTTAATTTTTTTATGTTTATTTCCTCAGCTTTGCTACGGATTTGTTGCGGATTCTGCTACGGATTTCATTTGCGACGGAATATTCGTAGCAAAATGGTAGCAAGATGTGTCTGTAGCTAATCTGTAGCTAATTCGTGGCAAAATTTGCGACCAATTATATTCCGTAGCAAAACTTCATAGCAAATGCCTGTTTTTGGAGTAGTACAAAGCTTTAGGCTACATAGTATCGGCGCTATTAGTCACTTCACCTTCGCATTTTTCTCCTCAATAGCGCCCCTCCCCCATACCATGCTAGCTATTGAGAGGCGTTATTGAGCCACAGCCATTACAATAACGAGCATTCGTGAGATGTTGACTGTGTGTGAGGTATTAAATATGGGGGGGGGGGGGGGGGGGGGGTTGCTATTGGTGAGAATAGGAAAGAAGGGGCTCCATCCCATACCATAGTTATAAAAGTAGCTATGGCAGTTTGTTAAATTGTTTAGTCCGAGTTAGTTATTAATTAATATTATTTCATAACTATTTGCAGTTTCGCGAGAATGAAGCTTTGAAAATGTGACGCTTTATTGAATGGGTTTAGAAATTCTACAGATGAGGTGTTCAATGAAATCTTAATACGGGTTTGTTGGTTCTGTTATCGACAAGTATATGTTTATAACATGTAGGTTTTAGCCGTTCATGTTGAGTTGAACATGGCATGTTTAGTTATTTCTGTTTACCGGAAAACGATGTGCATTTGACTCTGATGCTTAATTGAGGTTTAGTGATGCCGATGACTGTGAAATACCTCGCATTTCTGGAATGGGACAAACATTATATTATCTCTATTGTTTGATTTGCACCGCCTGCAAATGTTTGGATTGTGTTTAATGTTTAACTCCTTTTTAAAGATATAACTCCTGTTTAGAATGTTGAATGTTCAATAGCATAACTCCTATATTTACCGGCAACGTAACACGCGCATGGTATCTAATAACTAAAACATGCACTATTGTGTAACTGACAACAAAAGTTAATCCTTTTGCTATGTCATCTGAAGACGCTAAGACCATTGGGTGTGGTTTGGTTAGTCTCTTTGGGGACTACCTGTCACGTAGGCGCCACATCACCAAGGGTGGAGGACCATTCCCTTGGGGACTACCCAAGGGTGTGAAGGACTACCTAACTTAATAAAAAACCAATATATTAATAAAGGAGAGAGAGAGAGAGGGGCCCACCAAATGAAAACTCAGCCAACCAAAAAGCTTGTCGCCTCCGTCTTGCAGAAGCCGCCTGCAACGCGACGACCCCGGAGGGAGCGGTGTGGGACAACTGGGACGACCCGGCGACGGTGGGGGACGATCCCACACCGTTCGGTCTAATACCTCTAGCGTAATGCGTGTCATCGAAACTATACTAGTTAGATGGATAATTGAACACCTCGTCCGTTTGCATAAAATATTAAATTAACAGGTTTGGATGCCTTTATAAAGCGCATGTATAAAGCATCTCTTTCACCTAACACTTCCACAGAGATTATTCTACATATAATCCTTATGATCTCAAAAAGAAAAAAAAAAAACGCTAACAGTCAATGATCAAATATGTTTTTAAAAAAGAGTTAAAATAATACGGCTACCACAAAGATAATACACATATCTCGTAAGTATATATTAATCATCAAATAAATATACTATAGTAGGGCCGTAGGGGTAATATCAAATGAAAAATTCATTTTGCTTCTTAACCATTAATTATTCAAATCAACGGTCAGTGATCCAAATTTACAGTTAAAAAAAAATCTAAAAAGTAGAAAGTGTGTACTAAAAAGTATCATCGTGTCACCTGCGGAACCACTCAATCATATCTATCTCTCCACTAGACAATAATGCCTATACACCAATTCAGGAGTATACCCAATAAATATGGGGGGGATCGAACCCATGATCTAATGGTCATAATCTTTATCACACCCCAAGATGCCACTAGGCTATAATACCATGGGCCTACTTTTTAGATATATAACATTTTCCTAACAAACTAGTTTTTTTTCAAAACCAAAAGTGATGTTTGAGATTGAGATTGTGACACGCCTAACTTAGGCATGAAGTAAATACACTACTTTTTAAAAAAAAATTAAAGTGGAAATGCTTTTACAAATAAATGGTAGTAGTTTTATATTTGAGGAGAAGGAAGTTTTTGGATCTTTAAGAAAAGTTTGGTCCACTATACCCAAGTCATTTTCACGACGAGGTGCATATGATATTATTGAAGATATAATATCCTCACAAGCTACAACTAATTAAAGTGTCTGATAGATCGCATGTTATCCAAATTTAAGGCTATTTTTATTTAATTTATAACCAACTAAATTTACGGGATCTGAGTTTATCATCACATATGTATACAAAAAAGTTATGTAAAGCTTTTTTAATAAAAAAAAAACAAGGTTGGAAAATAGTGAAATTTGAGAAATCTAACTTTCAGATATAGTTTTCACTGACTCTGGACTTTAGAATTATAAGTTATTAGGTTTACGTTCTACTATATGAAAGGTTTGCAACAAATTGCATTATGTCTAACATGAAGCTAAGATTAATAAGATACATATGCTTAAAGTTTTGTGTTTAAGATGTTCAAACCTATGAAAATAGGAAGAAAAATGTAGGAATTTGTCTCATATAGGAGTGAAAGAAACCTTGGAGTTGTTTATCTATAGAAGTCTTCCTTTTCCTTAAATTAAGGAACAGGCGAGGACGAGGACCCCATGGGTGTTCGCACTCACAAATGTTGAACTTTGATGGAGCACCTCGCGCACTCTCGTCATCGCAATCCGCTTAAGACTCGCCTTTATATTTATTTATAAGATGAATTCGGGGCTTAGAGATCTTTAAACTAGATTTGGTTTAGAACTTTGGTCCATCTACGGTGAGCAGAAGCGGTCCATAGGCTTCGGGTCAAAAGTGACCAGAAATCTCTAAACTAGGTTCAATAATAGAAGGTGCTCGTTAATATACTTGTAAATTGCGGTTTAGAAGCTGGTACAGATGGATGAGAATCCACCTAGTTGTCTCTGAAGGGATGTTCATAAGCATGTGTTGTCTTCTGAAAAGTGTAACGTCAAGTCAATAAGGTTGTGTTCCCGAGTTTAGTAAACGAAAGAAAAGAAAAGAGAGATACATAGTTAAGGAGATAAAAGAAAGAGAGTGGAAAGGAAATATTTAATTAACTATCGTGTTCCCGATTTCGAAGGAAATAAAAAGAAAAGTAAAGATTTTATGTATTAAAAGTTTTTTTCTTTCAAACTCAAGTTGGAAGGATTTGGAATAAAAGAAAGAGTAAAATGCACGGATAGTCCCTGTGGTTTGGTAAAATTTCACCCTTAGTCCTCACCTTTTCAAAATTACATGTATGCTCCCAGTGGTTTGCTCATTTGTTACTCGGATAGTCCTTGAAGTGGATGAGGGTTAATTTTCTTAGTTAAGTCTATGTGAAATGACAAAATTACCCTTGTCATTAAAAAACCATATATTAAAAATTAAAACAGCCCACCCTCACCCTCTTCCTCTTTCCACTGCACCCCACCAGCACCACAACCTTCCTCCAATGTCACCGCCACTTCTGGCCACCTCCCACACACATACGACTGCAAATAAGATCAATGGAGAACTACTGTAACGCACCACCATCACTTCTTGATCTCAACCAATCACAGAAGCACACACACAGTAAGTTTTGTTCATCAAACACTCTCCATCGATTCAGATCTCACGATCTTGTTCATAGATTTCCACCCAAAATTGGGTGATTTATCTAATTGAGAATGTATTAGAAACCACAAAATTATCACTGTCAATTATTGATTATTCTTTCGTAATCAGTAATATAATATGTTCATCTAGAAACCTAGGGTTTCTAATTAATTCTCAACTTTCTTTTTGTAGGTGTGTTCATCAATATATTCTTTTATCAATATCAATTATATTTTCTATTTGTTGCTTTTGTATGTTTGTATGGAGGAAAAACGATTATGCAATTTTTATAGTGATAAGTTTATGTGTATCATGTTGGTTTCTAAATAAATAATCAGCAAAGTTAAAATTTTGTCTTTTTGTTCTTGGTTGAATCTGGAATCAAGTTTTTGGGTTTATATGATATCAAATTTTGTGGAATTAGGTGTTTGGAGAATTGGTCTAAATCGGTAACTGAATTGGGTGTGGGTGGGAGGCAGGCGGAAGTGGTGGTGGTGGGATGTGATGGTGGTTGTGGGATAGAGTGGAGGAGAGGGAGAGGGTGGGGTGGGTGTTTTAATGTTTAAATATTGTTTTTAATAACAAGGGTAATTTTGTCATTTCACATAGACTTAACTGAGAAAATTAACCCTCATCCACTTCAGGGACTATCCGAGTAACAAATGAGCAAACCACAAGGAGCATACACGTAATTTTGAAAAGGTGGGGACTAAGGGTGAAATTTTACCAAACCACAGGGACTATCCATGCATTTTACTCTAAAAGAAATAAATATAAATTTTCATTTCATTTCTCTCCTTTTCTTACCATTTCTTTTCGTAAAAAAAAACTCGGTAACACGATTTTTCCTGCCATCCTTCCAAATCCCTTCTTTCCTTAATTAAATGAAACGACAGAACACAACATATACGGGGCTCTCCGATTTGGAAAGTGTGGTAACCTTATACACAAAGTTCACCGTTCAAAAAAAATCTATTATATTAATTAATAATCTAGGGTTGTACTTTATTTAATAGATTCGGTGGTCTTAAAATATATATAGATCGTTAATACTAGTTAAAGGTAAGTCTGCTTTACTTTTTGACTTAAGATATTTATGCCTCTAGAACATCAGCTATTTTCCACTTCCTTATTTTCTTATTTTGTGTTTATTTCTCTGATTAAGTCCTTAAGTTTGGATTTCCTTTCCCTTTATATTTGACTTTTTATATTGGTGCTATTTATTTTGCCAAAAGTTTACTAGTCATATAACTAATCTATGTATAATTAGTTATTTAACCACTACTACAATATGAAGCATTAGACGGTGTTCAAAATCTTTTTTAGACGGTGTTATAACCCCGTCTTAAAATGAATTCCTCACATGGCCGTTGTGCCAATCCAATTAAAATATTCAACAAAATTTCATATAACCCCGTCTTAAAATCAATTCCTCACCCTTTAAACGGTGTTCCCTTTGAACACCGTCTTATGCTTATATATAAATAATAATTATGATTTTTGCTCAAACCAATTAGAGCATCCACAATAAGGCCCATTAAAAACACCTAAAAACATGTCTAGTCAGCTGTCACATCAGAAAAACACTCACCCTTCAAAAACATCAAAAACCCACCCAATAAGAAAACACAAAAACACTTAAAAACATTACCACATCATCACTATCTTTTTAATTTTTAACCACACATTTACACCACTTATTCTCTCTCTATATATTATATATATTAAAAGTACATGGGTTCCACCATTTTGTTGTTTTTAGTCATTTTTGGTGACAAACATATCTAAAAAGTGGGGTATAAAAACAAGGTCCACAATAAAAAAAATGGATGATGTGGAAAAATGAGTAAAAACATCACCCAAAAATGTATTATTGTGGATGCTCTTACAGTAGAGTAGATGTGTGCACATGTTATATAGTAAAATATCGTAGTTTATAGACAGGTCCTCCTTCCTCTGTTTTTTCGCTTCGTAATGTAAATTTCACCGAAAATTTTCTGAATGTTCTATATATAGTGTAAAATATTGGAAGTGGATATTTACCGGTAAAGACTTGCAAATACGAGCTAATCATCCTGGGATCTTGATATGCATCTTCACCTAAGATATACACCGTACACATATGGTAGAGAATTCACGTTATATACTTATATTTGTACTCAGAAAACACACAAAGCTTTGTGTGCGCCTTTGCTCATTTTCACCATACAAGCATTGTAGGACAGTGAAGAATGACACTCATCATTGGTCTATGGTGGAACCAACTACACAAGTCCATGATTAAACTTAAAATTCATCAATATACACTACATTCAACAAATTCCAAAAGTTGAACCAAACATATAGCTAATCTAAGCTAACACCTTAAATATGGGTACGTGGGGCTCTGGTGGTGATGGTTGAGATGCGGTGGTGGTGTGGTGAGTAAGGGTGGAGGTTGAGGATGAAGGTGGGTGGTTGATGTATAGGGTTGCAGACGAACTGTCGTGTTTGTTTGTTAAGAAATATTTGTGTTAACGAACTGTTCATAAACACTTACCGAATGAGATTTTATGTTCGTGTTCGTTTGTTAAGGAAATGAACTTGTTCGTGTTCCTTTGTGTTTTTTGTTAATTTTAGGAACGAATGAAAACAAACATTGATAAACACAAATGAGCATATTTATCACGGTTTTAGATTTATAAAAGCGACTTTTATTTCAACTAAAATAAGAACCAAGTATCGTCCAATGATACAGCTTCTCCTACTTAACCTTCCACTATTATTTTAACCAGTTGTCACACCCCAACCGATGGCGGAATCATCGGGGCGCGGCACTAGGCGAATCAGATTGCTCAAGAGAATCCATAACAACTATATTGCGATAATATTTAGTGCATTCGTTATCCCATACTAACAAATAATACAATCACATAAGTTATCACAGATTTCTTGTCCTCCCGAACAATACAAATCCGACAACCTAGATTTTAGTTGAGTTTCTAGACTTCCTAGCTTGATTTGATATAGTCTGCGATCTAACCTGCAACATACGTTAAAATATTTGTCAATACAAAAGTATTGGCGAGTATACAGGTTTGATAAGTATAGCATAATAGATAAAAGTGTAGCGAATTTCCATATGCAAGAACGTAACACACGACATATATACTCACAAAGCTGATACTACCAACTAAGTCCTCGATGCTCGAATGTGCGATGGCAAACTAGACCCCGTCGGGCGCAATAGTACTATACTAGTCATGGTGGGACGTCGCGAGTATAAGCCCTAGCACATATGCAACTAGCATCACGTATATCTACGCATAACAGTTATTCGCAAGTGATAATTCGATTGATTGAATAATTCGTTTGATAAGTTCGATTTGCTAGAAACGTATGTTACACCCAAAATTCGATTAAAAAGGGGTTCAAGTATACTCACAGTGCGTATTTAGTGAGAATACAACTTGATTGGGTCGGTTGCGAGTACGTCTGTGTTGATCCTTGAAGAATAGAGTAAACGATGTACGGTTAAGCGAGATTAGCCTTGAAAAGTTACTCACTAGATCGAATGGTGCTCATCCGTGCGGATTGACATGTTATCCGTCCGGATGACAAGTTATCCGTCCGGATGACATGTTATCCGTCCGGATAACAGGTGATCCGTGCAGATGATGTGTGATCCGTGCGGTTTGTCATCCGTTCGAATAAGCGTCATTCGTGCGGATGACATGTATTCCGTGCGGATGACATGTATCCCGTCCGGATGACATGTATCCGTCCGGATGACATGTTATCCGTGCGGATTATATGTTATCTGTGCGGACAACGCGTCTGTTTCGCATCCTAATTATAGTTTCAGAGTGTTTTAACGGAAGAAATACTTGTAGAGTTACCGGGACCGTGTAATCTCGCACTAACACTTGAAGTTCCGTCAATTCCGACCCGCTCTAACGGCCGGGAATCACCCCGTTCCATCAGATCTGGCCGTTCGTGATGGTTCTTCAGGGTTAACTCGAAATCGCACAGTTCCTTGGGTAAATACATAGATTTAGGCGAGATTTGTTACCAAAACATGTGGAAATCACCCAGATCTGAGTCGTTTATGGTGGGATGAGGTCACAACTGGAAGTTCATAAGAACCTTTGGTGACATCACCTCAAAAACGCCTCAAATCCGCAGATTTCACGGTTAGAAATTGAGTTTTGAAAGATAGAATGATGTAGAATTTAGTGTAGATTGTAGCAGTACAAGTTTTAGGTTGAAATCTTACCGAAATCGCGAGGGGATTGAGAGAAAGGGGTCCTGAGCGTGTTTGGTCGAGTAGGAGCTGTCACATCACTGTTCAAGTGATGTGACATGGTATTTACAGGCAACAGGGGAGAAGAAGGGAGTTCTGGCCCGGATTGCTGTCACACCTCGATTTTCCACGTGTCACCGGTGGGCCCGGTGGGGAGTATCGTGACGTCATGGTTGGCAACGTAATGGTCAAACAACACAATATTATTAAGCACAGCGGAAGCAATTGAAAATATAATACAACCGAATTTATTATTGTAATATCAACTATCACAATATTCGGAAGTTTATCCACAGAAGGATCGAACATAAAATGGAAACAATAGTTCAACAGACTTCAGGCATCTTAAGCTTGCGAGACTCTTTATTGATGCTAAGGAGACAATCCAGCCAATTACGTTTAGTACCTGCATTTAGTCTTTTTGGGAAAATACGTCAGTTTACACTGGTAAATACAATCAACTGACTCATTTTGGAAAATGGTTTAAAAATTGGTTTGGATGCACATGGCATAAATATGTTATAATTTGATTAAAATGCACAGAGGCAATATTTAATCTTTTAACTCGGGAGAATTATTTAATATTATAATCTTGTGAACGAATTACATGTTACTTATGCGTTCAGTAGCCCGGACCTAGTCCGGGTTAAAGATCAATAAACACACCACTTCAATGAGTTATACACGGGAGTACGCCTACACCCCGTGCTCAGGTCGTGGCCATCTCGTAAGATGATGCCAGGGATATCCGGGACATGGTCATTAACCCCCCAAAGGCTGTAAAGTAAACAAGACTGTTTAAAACGAGCCGATCAAATTATTCAACTACCCACTAAGCGTGGAGATTTGATGCTCGATCAAGCGGTACGCTATGTACCGTAACCCAAGCCCGTATAGGGAAAATAAGTTAAAAGTATTTACCTGATGCAAAGTATAAATCACAATAAGCAAAATGCACGTAGCTTTTACTGGTTCTCCTAATCTGGAACGGAGGTTTAATATAACCTATTAGAATACTAACGGGTCTTTTATTAAGCTTAAGCTTAGACCGGCTAGTTTCAAAGATACGGTTCGTACGCACGATTAGGCGAAGACCGGATAGAATGTGATTTAGACCCGACAAGTTCAGAGACTTGTTTAATATGGGTCCTTCATGCACATTCTGGATTTTGAGATTAAACCGATAAGGTTTGACCCGTTTCGGCTAATTTATGTAAACTTGTTACATAAACCGAACCGAACGCGAAATAAGCGTAACGGGTATCCGTAAGAGCCATATACAGGTTTCCTAAGTTAATATGCTTCAAATATGTTGTAACATCAGTAGGATGTCTTTCATTATGCCCCGAACTAATTTAAACACAAACTATGCCCCGTAGGGGTAGTTTGGTCATTTTAAAGTTTGTAAAAGCGTTTAGACGTTTAACTGAGTTACAGGTCTGATGTAAACAGCAAACATACTCAATTTGATGAGTTATAACAGTAGGCTAAAGCATATATGTGAAATTTATCATTTATAACCAAACTATGCCCCGTAGGGGTATTTTGGTAATTTCACATAAGCCGAAAAGCTCAAAAACGAAGTCTGAGTTATTCAACCTTTTCTTACTGTTAAAATATCATAATTTGCCTCATATATCAGTAGGTATCAACCCGGGTATGTTCAATATGATTTTAAAACATACTATGCGTTAAAAACGCTAAATAAGGCGATTAAAGGCCATTTCCGGGTTTGATACTTAAATCTGATATTTTTATATTTCCAGAAGTCTTAAAATAAATTATTTATCATATGTGATCAGTAGCAAAAGGTTTGGAGTCGTTTAGATATGTAAAACTCATTTTATGGCCCGTAAGGGCAAAACCGACATTTACCGAATTAAGCCTACGACTATGAGTTATGCTCAGCCTAAAATTAATTAAAAATCTTTAAAAATCTCAAAATAATATATTACATCAGTGGGTATTAATTTTGATACCAAAAAGTAGGCTTAACTAGGCTATACGCTAATTACGCCATTTTATTAACATAAAGCATTAATTTAGCGATATTGAGCATAACTCTTAATCTACAAGTCAAACTGATGTCAAACTTTGCATACAAGTTTATATATCAGTATTTAAGGTTTCTACACTTTTACATTTTCATAAATCACTTTTTAAGGTAATAAAGGGCATAACGGTCAACATATGAGCAATTAACGAAAACATGCATATTAATTGGATAACTAATGAACCAAGGTGTATAATCACAGAGGGTTGTTCTAACATGTATCCTAATCCAATTAAAGCTCTGAGGAATTTCTAAAACATGCCTAAACGGGTCAGAACTGAAAGTCAAAGTGAAAGTCAAACTGTGTGACTTTCGGTTCCGAACCGGGTCTAAACAGGAAATAGTCGGGTTGAACATGTTTGGACATGTTCTTACACTTATTACTAAGTTATAACAATGATCAAACAGGTTATATATGTTCTAGATAGCTAATTATGCATAAATGACATTTTAAGCATCCTGTTGACTTTTTACTTAAGAGTTTGACCCGACTTTTGACCTGGTTAGAGTGGTGATCAGGGGAAACCCTTTTGAGGTTTTATTACCCACATAAATACCAACTCATAACTACTTTCAATTAGAGATATGACTGAGCCATTATTGACTAATCTCGAAGTCAAACCGTAATTACGACGGTTTGACTTTTAGCTAATTGAACAAGCTAAACTCAATTAAAGAAGGACTAGTAGACTTACAAGAGTCCTATGCACTAGATATGATCAGTTGGACCTGCTTGAGAGCTCCAGAATTGATCACAAATGCAGATGAATGTGTGATGAACAATGTTGCACATAATGGCCTTATATAGCACCTTAATCACCACAATTCTTTGACACTTGGGGTCTACAACCCACCACAATTGATCAACACTTGTTCCCTAGTGCTTAGGGGTGCCTAGGGGTCGTCCACAAGTGAGAATTATCGGCCTTATTGGTTAAAATCGCGTTTAACAGGCTGTTACCTGTTTTTTCTGCACCTGACGTCCTCTCGCGGGCCGCCTCAACATTTGTATATCCTCACGCGGGCCGCCTAGGCCCTATAATCAGATTTTTAAATTTTATTTATTTTCCAACTTGACCTTTGGCTTCACTAAGGGGCAACTAAGGTTATTTCTTGCATTTTGACCCCCTTATATTTACCCACAAGGGCTTTAGGACTTATACCCACTTTGCCAAGTCCCTGAACACTTCCGGTTAACCCGAAAAGCCTAAACTTTCAACGTTAACACTTTAACCCCTCGTACACGAATTTGATCATAACTTTCTCATACGATAACGAAACTTTATGAAATTTTAATCGTGCATTCTAGTGAGCATAATTAACCGTTACAAGGCTTCGGGTTTGCCAAAAGGTCACTCAGAGGTATAACTTAAACATGTTGACACATTTAGCCCCTGTAGTTTGTAATCTCTCACTTTTTGCTTCGTATGATCAATGATTTATTCGTTTGAAGGTATGAGCACCATGTAGGGTTAATGTACATTATATTTATTCACAGTTGACACGTAGAATACGTATATTCACATACTTTCCATGTTTGTCAACTTTAGTCCTTTTATAACATTGTTTCACACGTTCAAACTTTATGACACGTGTCAACACATTATAGGACGTGAATTTTCGAGGTGTTACATCCTCACCCCCTTAAAATAAATCTCGGCCCGAGATTTACTGAAATAAGTAAGGGTACTTTTCTTTCATCGTGGATTCAACCTCCCACGTGAATTCGGGACCTCTACGGGCATTCCATTTGACCTTTACAATAGGTACATGCTTACTTCGAAGCTTCCTTACCTGTCGATCTTCAATCGACAAAGGTTTTTCAACAAATTTTAAGCTCGCGTCTATATGCACATCTGTATGTGGTATAACCTGTGATTCGTCAGCGAAACACTTCTTCAAATTGCAGATGTGGAACACATTGTGAATTCCACTGAGCTCTCCCGGTAAGTTTAACTTATAGGCAACTGACCCGACACGTTTGATAACCTCGAAAGGTCCTATGTATCTCGGGCTTAGCTTGCCTTTCTTACCAAACCGCATCACTCCCTTCCAGGGTGACACTTTAAATAGGACTTTGTCACCTACTTCGAAGTGAAAATCCTTACGTTTTGGATCAGCGTAACTCTTCTGCCTATCCCGGGCAGCTTTGAGACGGTCACGAATCTGGACTATCTTGTCCGTTGTTTCAAACACTATCTCTGGTCCTGATAATTGGACATCTCCAACTTCTGCCCAACAAATGGGCGCTCTACATTTTCTACCATATAATGCCTCAAAAGGCGCAGCCTTAATGCTGGTGTGGTAGCTATTGTTGTGGGAGAATTCGATTAATGGTAGGTTCTTATCCCAAATCGATCGCACATGCACGTAACATGTCTTCCAATGTTTGCATAGTACACTCACTCTGACCGTCAGTCTGAGGATGGTAAGCCGTACTAAAGTTCAAACGTGTGCCCAAAGATTGTTGGAAACTCTTCCAAAAATATGACGTGCATCTAGTATCTCTATCAGAGATAATAGCTACAGGTATGCCATGTAAGGCTACAATCTTATCAACGTATAACTGGGCTAGCATATCGGAGCTATAAGTCTCCTTGATGGGTAGGAAATGTGCTGACTTAGTTAGTCTGTCAACTATAACTCATAACGTATCATTTCCTTTCCTTTTCTTGGGTAACTTGGTAATAAAATCCATAGTTACCATTTCTCTACTTCCACGTAGGAAGTTCAGGCTGTTGTAGCAAGCCTGACGGCTTTTGATGCTCGGCTTTGACTTGCGCACATGTCAAGCATTTAGCTACATGGGTGGCTACAGACTTTTCAAGCCTATCCACTAATAATTTGCCCTTAGATCCTGGGTAGCTGATGGTAAATTCTTAATCGTTGCCTAATTAGGGTCGCGGCATTTAATACGTGAGTAATATGAACCGTCTTTCTTATTTAACAATATAAAACCCTCAGAAGATTGAGTCAGGCTATATGTGCCTATGTCTTAAAACCTACTAAATCAAGGTTTCGATTTTTCCATAATCGATATGGAGTTTTTCATAATACTCCAGCCCACAGCGGGATATTAATCTTAGTTCTACCTGTCTTCCAGGTGGTAAGCAGGGGAAACTTTTGAGAAGATAATTAAGATACAAGGAGGCTACAGAGATTTTCCATATCTCAGGCTCCAGTTCATCCACCATTACTCGTGTCAAATAGGTGACACCTTCATGTTATAAGTCTGCGAATTCCTTAATCGGGAACATTTATTTGAAATTTTTTTTTTCCATTTTTGGATATCTTCTTCGAATACTACTAGTCGTCTTTAGTACAATATGACCATTGGGATATCTCAGGGGTTCCATGTATTAAACTTCCATGCTGCTCAGACATGGAAATAATCTATGGGACACACTAGGATACGCCAATCCTCATATGACACTTTAATCAAACATAGTTTGGCATTCGCAGGCGATAGAAAACAATGAGAAAATAATTAAAATAACATATGTTGTCGTACTCTATGCAAAGATAGAGTGCTCTTAGATTTTCGGAAGGTTTTTCTTGCCGATATGAGAAGAATCGGTTACTATGGTTTCCTTGGTAATTATACCTTGTGGATGATAATAAAAATTTTTGCTAAGTTTATGGTTCATGAAGATTTATTATTGCCTGTATTAAAAACAGGACTCTTAGCAGAAATTATCATTGATAAATGATAAGGAAGTTTATTGTACAAGTGCTTATATTCAATTAATAATTGAAGTTTCACAAACTAGGCACCTAGCTCAGTTGGCTAGGCGCGCGAAAGGGTGCGGCCGGCCTAGACCCAGGTTCGATTCTGGGGACGGCCAGTTCCACCATTTTTTTGTGTTTAATTTTAATTAATCGTACGGATACGTGTAATTATGAGAGTTGTCTCGTAAGGAGTCTTGTTAATTAATTGTTTCTTATCACCCATGATATGGGCTTGGTTTTTCGAGGCAACCAATCGACTTTTATCACTATATTGAGTCCTTATATTTTAACGGAACTAGGACATCGGAAAAATTTCCTAATGGATATTAAACATCCATCTATTAATGCTGAAGCAGTCTCAGAGGTATACCGGCTTCTTACCGAACTTTCGTTGCTTTTTATTAAGCCTGTACTTGCTCTCTTTCTCAGATTTCTAGGAGTTATCCTCCTTCTTTGGTTCATCCTTCATATTTGAAGTGTGAACATAGCTCTCCTCATGAGCAATTTAAACATGGTTTCGAATGAGATTTAGAGCGAGAAGCATTCGGCCCCTTGGATTGTCTCATGACCTTTTCCCATGATCTCTCCAACTGCTGCGTCAACCACAGCTTGGAGATTAACTCCATCAATATTGAGGTTTACGTTTGCAGTTTTATTAACTTTCGTCGCATTAATAGTATTGCGACTGTCGTCTTCCTCCTCCGAGTTTTCGATACTCGAAACTTGGTACTAATCACCAAGATTTAATAATTATTAGTCATCATCCTGATGACCTGACTTAGATTAGCCACGGCATTCATAATCCGTATGGGCTATTCCGTTCTGAACATTCTTAATGAATGCTTTTTGAATGTATATCTATTACATTTTGCTTAGGTCACAAAAGGACTATCAATGGCATTTAAGGTTTGGAGCGAGTCCAATACCTGCTTGACAGGGGACCATAATGTCACAACTGTCTTTGTCACAAGGACGATTATAAATAGCTCAAAAGGCTTGCCTTACAAGACCTTTATTATATGTATGCACATATGGCCTAGAAGCCTGTCACGATGGACGTAGAAAGATATGGCATAAAGCCTAGTCACGAAGGACATAAATGATTATACGGCACGAAGGCCTTGTCGTAACTGTCATTTAGATATGGCACAAACGGCCTTGTCATAAGGACATTTATCAAATTTGGCACAAAGGCATGTCTCCAGGAATGTTAACATTTTAATATGTTAGCTTGTCTCGAATGACAATTTATAGCACATAGGCTTGTCATGAATGACTTTAAAACATGACTCGATGGTCTATCATCAAGGACCTTAATTTATTAGCCGCAATCTTATTAGATTAGGGCTTCAAGGTTTGAACGTGGTTCTTCACCTTTGGACAGGGAGTCATAGACTACAACTGTCATCGTCTTTGAAAGACGATTCCTTTGGCAGAAAGGTAAGCCAATTCAACATCACTAATGGATGTTTATATAACCATCGTATTTAATGATATTAGTCATGATCACATCGATCATATTGACTATTAGATTTGGGTATATTCACACCACTTTGAACAGGGGATCATAAAGATCACTACTATCTTTGTCTTACCGATACTAAAATAAGGTATAGCCCGTAGGCATTTCATCGCGAGGGATGTTAATATTATGTTCATCATACTGATGATACTAGTCAGGATCGCAACGAGTATAGACTATGGGATTTGAGTATAGCTCACCCCCTTGGCAAAGAATCACAAAAGATTACAATTGCCTCGTCTCAATTGGACAACATAATATAGCCCTTAGGCAAAACATCATTAAGGATGTTGAAAAATGTTTTAATCATCGTATTGATGATTTTTGTCATGCCCGTGTTGATCATATAGACTATTAGGCTTGAGCATAGCTCACTACCTTGGACAGGGAATCGTAAGGATCACAATGTCTTTGTCACACATGGACAATATAATATGGCCCATAGGCGAAACATCACTAATGGAGGTTTATAATAGGTTCATCCTATTAGAAGATATAAGTCATGATTGCATTAATCATTTTGACTATTTTGGCTTGAGCATAGCTCACCACCTCAGACAAGGAATCATAAAGATAACAATGTCAATGCCTCATATGGACAATATATTATAGACCGTAGGCAAAACATCACTAAAGGATGTTAAATAATATTATCATCGTATTAGATGATATTAGTCATGATCGCATTGATCATATAGACTATTATGTTTGGACATAGTCCAATATTTTAGACAGGAGGTCAAAGACCATCACTGTCGTTGTCTTATCGGACAACAAGTTTAGCCCGTAGGCACTTCATTACTAACGGTTGTTCCTAATATGATCATCTTATAGGATGATATAAGCCATGATTCCTAGATCACTAGGCTAGATTTGAGAATTGGAAGAACTCAATATAAGGATGACTGTTGTGATTTTCTCGAGTCACATTTGTCAAGAGTGCTAACACATTTCTAAGTGTTAACAAGGATCTGAATCCCTTGAGTAGGTTTCACCATCTTCGCCGCGTAGGCTAGGTTTCACCTTTAAGATTCCCTTTTAAAATGCATACTGACAGGGAAGGAAGGATATTTATTTTATTCAGGATTTTTATCA
This sequence comes from Helianthus tuberosus, assembly GCA_030545235.1. Lineage (NCBI taxonomy): Eukaryota > Viridiplantae > Streptophyta > Magnoliopsida > Asterales > Asteraceae > Helianthus > Helianthus tuberosus. Next base: position 19,825 of record JARYGA010051702.1, on the reverse strand, counting down.
TAAATCCTAATTCATAAGTTAATAATAACACAATTGGTCTATTCGTGTAGACAAGTTTAATTATAAGCCATGATTTCGGAGAATCGAGGCATTAAGGTTTGAATCAAAGTTCATTACCTTTTTCTTGACAGGGAGTTGTAGGCTACCACTGTCTTTTAGTCTCAGAGGACATTAACTATAGCCCGTAGGCACTTCCCTTCTAAGGGATGTTTATAACGGAATTGCCCCTTAGGGAAATTCATTAACCATGGTAAACAGAGACCATATTTGGTTAATTTATTAATCATATATTTATTTAGGATTTCTATTATAATTTATCCTTATTATAAAACATTAACAGTTTTATCAGTGGCACCCAATGGCCTGGTCACATGGACATTTATAAATTATAAGCTTATGATTTCAGAGAATCAAAGCTTGATAGTATCTTGGCGCAATAGGCCTAGTCACAAGGACATTTATAAATTTTTAAGCTATGATTTCAGAGAATCAAGGCATGAAAGTATATTGGCACTATAGGCCTAGTCATAAGGACAATTATAAATTATATGCTAGGATTTCAGAGAATCAGAGCATTTGAGGTTTGAACCTAGTTCATTACCTTTATCTGACAGGGAGTCATCGCTACCACTATCTTTTGGCTCATATGGAAATGAGTAGGGCCCGTAGGCATTATGTTACCACGTATGGTTTAAAATATGATCATCTTAATTAATGATGTAAACCCAGGATTCAGAGATCATTAAACTGGGTTAGGAGTCTTTTGAAGAATCCTATTTCAACATGACGTGTGTGATTTTTAATGAATCACGTCTGCCAGGAGTGTTAACATGTTTTAAGATGTTAACAGAGATTTGAATCTTTTAAACAGGTCTTACCATCTTGGCCCGGTCTTAAAATTGACCCGTGGCTAGGTTTCACACTTAAGATTCTTAATTTATAATTAACGCAGAACAATTTTAAATTGAGGTGTTAATATGGATCTAAATCTAATTATGGAACTACCATCTTGGCCCGGTCTTAAAATGACACGTGGCTAGGTCTTGTCCTTTTTAGACTTTGCCATTTTATTATAATGGTAGATCTTATAAAAGAATTGTTATTTTACATTTATTTAAAAATTCTCGTTTAGAATGAAAGTTTAACTTAATCATCCCACCATATAAAAATAAAAGTATAAAGTTGCCCTAAACGGGACTTGAAAGGAATAATGTTGTCCTCGTAGGGACTGAAAGATAATTAGGTCCTTATAAGGACTAATAAGGAAACGATCTTCAGTAAAAGGAGGTTCTTCTTCATTTTATTTCTGAATGCTTTCTCCTTGGATGCTCGTTTCATTCTAGCCGCGGTACGAAGCTCAGCATCTCAGGGCTCCGGGTGCGGAGAACTCTTATTACGGCATCTTCGCTTGGCGACGTATCCAATAAAATTTGGAAGTAAAAATTTCTAGATTAGGATTGAGAATATTCCTAAGTTAAGTCTAGACTTAGAAGGTTTAGATATGTGCAATTGTGTAACTGAGATTAAACACTAAGGCTAGTGTTTAATTCACTCAGTGTTGGCTCTGATACCAACCTGTCACACCCCGATTTTCCACGTGTCACCGGTGGGCCCGGTGGGGAGTATCGTGACGTCATGGTTGGCAACGTAATGGTCAAACAACACAATATTATTAAGCACAGCGGAAGCAATTGAAAATATAATACAACCGAATTTATTATTGTAATATCAACTATCACAATATTCGGAAGTTTATCCACAGAAGGATCGAACATAAAATGGAAACAATAGTTCAACAGACTTCAGGCATCTTAAGCTTGCGAGACTCTTTATTGATGCTAAGGAGACAATCCAGCCAATTACGTTTAGTACCTGCATTTAGTCTTTTTGGGAAAATACGTCAGTTTACACTGGTAAATACAATCAACTGACTCATTTTGGAAAATGGTTTAAAAATTGGTTTGGATGCACATGGCATAAATATGTTATAATTTGATTAAAATGCACAGAGGCAATATTTAATCTTTTAACTCGGGAGAATTATTTAATATTATAATCTTGTGAACGAATTACATGTTACTTATGCGTTCAGTAGCCCGGACCTAGTCCGGGTTAAAGATCAATAAACACACCACTTCAATGAGTTATACACGGGAGTACGCCTACACCCCGTGCTCAGGTCGTGGCCATCTCGTAAGATGATGCCAGGGATATCCGGGACATGGTCATTAACCCCCCAAAGGCTGTAAAGTAAACAAGACTGTTTAAAACGAGCCGATCAAATTATTCAACTACCCACTAAGCGTGGAGATTTGATGCTCGATCAAGCGGTACGCTATGTACCGTAACCCAAGCCCGTATAGGGAAAATAAGTTAAAAGTATTTACCTGATGCAAAGTATAAATCACAATAAGCAAAATGCACGTAGCTTTTACTGGTTCTCCTAATCTGGAACGGAGGTTTAATATAACCTATTAGAATACTAACGGGTCTTTTATTAAGCTTAAGCTTAGACCGGCTAGTTTCAAAGATACGGTTCGTACGCACGATTAGGCGAAGACCGGATAGAATGTGATTTAGACCCGACAAGTTCAGAGACTTGTTTAATATGGGTCCTTCATGCACATTCTGGATTTTGAGATTAAACCGATAAGGTTTGACCCGTTTCGGCTAATTTATGTAAACTTGTTACATAAACCGAACCGAACGCGAAATAAGCGTAACGGGTATCCGTAAGAGCCATATACAGGTTTCCTAAGTTAGTATGCTTCAAATATGTTGTAACATCAGTAGGATGTCTTTCATTATGCCCCGAACTAATATAAACACAAACTATGCCCCGTAGGGGTAGTTTGGTCATTTTAAAGTTTGTAAAAGCGTTTAGACATTTAACTGAGTTACAGGTCTGATGTAAACAGCAAACATACTCAATTTGATGAGTTATAACAGTAGGCTAAAGCATATATGTGAAATTTATCATTTATAACCAAACTATGCCCCGTAGGGGTATTTTGGTAATTTCACATAAGCCGAAAAGCTCAAAAACGAAGTCTGAGTTATTCAACCTTTTCTTACTATTAAAATATCATAATTTGCCTCATATATCAGTAGGTATCAACCCGGGTATGTTCAATATGATTTTAAAACATACTATGCGTTAAAAACGCTAAATAAGGCGATTAAAGGCCATTTCCGGGTTTGATACTTAAATCTGATATTTTTAAATTTCCAGAAGGCTTAAAATAAATTATTTATCATATGTGATCAGTAGCAAAAGGTTTGGAGTCGTTTAGATATGTAAAACTCATTTTATGGCCCGTAAGGGCAAAACCGACATTTACCGAATTAAGCCTACGACTATGAGTTATGCTCAGCCTAAAATTAATTAAAAATCTTTAAAAATCTCAAAATAATATATTACATCAGTGGGTATTAATTTTGATACCAAAAAGTAGGCTTAACTAGGCTATACGCTAATTACGCCATTTTATTAACATAAAGCATTAATTTAGCGATATTGAGCATAACTCTTAATCTACAAGTCAAACTGATGTCAAACTGATGTCAAACTTTGCATACAAGTTTATATATCAGTATTTAAGGTTTCTACACTTTTACATTTTCATAAATCACTTTTTAAGGTAATAAGGGCATAACGGTCAACATATGAGCAATTAACGGAACATGCATATTAATTGGATAACTAATGAACCAAGGTGTATAATCACAGAGGGTTGTTCTAACATGTATCCTAATCCAATTAAAGCTCTGAGGCATTTCTAAAATATGCCTAAACGGGTCAGAACTGAAAGTCAAAGTGAAAGTCAAACTGTGTGACTTTCGGTTCCGAACCGGGTCTAAACAGGAAATAGTCGGGTTGAACATGTTTGGACATGTTCTTACACTTATTACTAAGTTATAACAATGATCAAACAGGTTATATATGTTCTAGATAGCTAATTATGCATAAATAACATTTTAAGCATCCTGTTGACTTTTTACTTAAGAGTTTGACCCGACTTTTGACCTGGTTAGAGTGGTGATCAGGGGAAACCCTTTTGAGGTTTTATTACCCACATAAATACCAACTCATAACTACTTTCAATTAGAGATATGACTGAGCCATTATTGACTAATCTCGAAGTCAAACCGTAATTACGACGGTTTGACTTTTAGCTAATTGAACAAGCTAAACTCAATTAAAGAAGGACTAGTAGACTTACAAGAGTCCTATGCACTAGATATGATCAGTTGGACCTGCTTGAGAGCTCCAGAATTGATCACAAATGCAGATGAATGTGTGATGAACAATGTTGCACATAATGGCCTTATATAGCACCTTAATCACCACAATTCTTTGACACTTGGGGTCTACAACCCACCACAATTGATCAACACTTGTTCCCTAGTGCTTAGGGGTGCCTAGGGGTCGTCCACAAGTGAGAATTACCGGCCTTATTGGTTAAAATCGCGTTTAACAGGCTGTTACCTGTTTTTTCTGCTCCTGACGTCCTCTCGCGGGCCGCCTCAACATTTGTATATCCTCATGCGGGCCGCCTAGGCCCTATAATCAGATTTTTAAATTTTATTTATTTTCCAACTTGACCTTTGGCTTCACTAAGGGGCAACTAAGGTTATTTCTTGCATTTTGACCCCCTTATATTTACCCACAAGGGCTTTAGGACTTATACCCACTTTGCCAAGTCCCTGAACACTTCCGGTTAACCCGAAAAGCCTAAACTTTCAACGTTAACACTTTAACCCCTCGTACACGAATTTGATCATAACTTTCTCATACGATAACGAAACTTTATGAAATTTTAATCGTGCATTCTAGTGAGCATAATTAACCGTTACAAGGCTTCGGGTTTGCCAAAAGGTCACTCAGAGGTATAACTTAAACATGTTGACACATTTAGCCCCTGTAGTTTGTAATCTCTCACTTTTTGCTTCGTATGATCCATGATTTATTCGTTTGAAGGTATGAGCACCATGTAGGGTTAATTTACATTATATTTATTCACAGTTGACACGTAGAATACGTATATTCACATACTTTCCATGTTTGTCAACTTTAGTCCTTTTATAACATTCTTTCACACGTTCAAACTTTATGACACGTGTCAACACATTATAGGACGTGAATTTTCGAGGTGTTACAATTGCCCATCCGTCCGGATAGCCCATCAGTCCGGATAGCCCATCCGTCCGGATAGCCCATCCGTCCGGATTGCTATCCGTCCGGATGGTTATCCTGACGCGTTGGACTTCTCCGTTTTCGATCGTTTTGATAGTTTTCAAAGTACGTGCCTTTCATAGTAAGTTTATATTATTATTATATATATATATATATACATAACTAGGGGTCGTATTTACGTATCCATAACTCAAAGGTTCGATAATTATCAATCGGTTTCCGTTTCGAGTATGCGATTATTAGCGACGTTCCACGGCCATCAAGGAGGGTAGAATAGATCCTTCTTAATGTTATCGTGAACGTTATTGCGTGTAGTGCCACAAAGACTGACGGGGTACCATTCACTCGTATTGTCGTCATCGTCACAACGACTGGAGCTATAGCACTCACCCGAGAGTCCTCGTTAGCGTTAATTGTCTGCGTTCGACACATCACGGCCACTGAGGAGGGTAGAATAGGTCCTCACTCACTGCCTCCGTGAGTGTTAGTGTGATAATAGTGTAGCATAGCGATATTGTATTTCGAAAATATGCGATTATCCTTCGAATAGCGATATATGCGATATAGTTACATTATGATCCGTTCTCTGGTGCTAGGCGTAACGAGTATATCGAGTGGTAACAACGCACGAAAGTGCGGGTTGTTACACCAGTATTGTTTTGTATATAAATTAGTACACTATATTATAATAAATGGACTCTCTTAGATAAGTTTTGCTTCTTTAATGTTAACTAGATTGTTTATCCGCGCGTTGCGGCGGTACGTGATCGTGGGTATTCGATCGGCATCGGGTAGGTTTGTTATAGTACTGGTATGGTACATGCACTCGATATAGAAATCAACATATGTTTTACATGGAGAGAAACGAAAAAACAAACACCATTACCGACATGATGTTGTCCGAACGGTGTCAATCAGTTCAGATCGTCACGGTTAGGGATGAGCGTGGTACCGGTACCGTACCGAAAATACCGATACCGAAATTCACCAAAACTGGGTACCGGTACCGAAATATCCGTTTTCAATAAATTTATATCGCAATTTCGAAAAAATAAACGTAGAACGCAAGTTATTAGAAAAATAATCAAAACATATGATAAATAAAATATAATAAAAAAATTGAAGACTTTGTTTTAATTATATATATAGCAAATTAAATATTATTAAAAACAATAAAACAATCATTTAAAAAATCAAAAACACTGTTCAATTTGTTTTAATATGTATAATATAATATAATATCTTATAATCAATCTTTTAGTGTGGAAAAAATGCACAGTTCTTTTTATTTATTGTTTTAGTAAAAATAGAAAGAGATTCCTATTAAGATTACTATGTTTCCCTCGATATGATAGATTGGTTTGAAGTTTTTGGCTCTATAGGCTCTTCATTCGACCATCCCTAGCCTTATATCTAGTAAACAATATGCCAGAAGGAAACTGATTTAAGGCCATCTTGAATTTATTAGCATTTTATAACTTATTAGTTGTGTTTTTCCGAGCTTAAACTCAGGATATCGGTTTGGATCTCATATTTATTGAGGTAAATAACTTCCAAACAAATAATGTTACCGAATAAACAAAATAGTTTATCCTTTGATTTTGTTACCTCGCACACCTGTATAAACATATAGTCGTGATCCTTTTTTCAGGTCCAACATAGACATAAGTTCTCGGTAACAATCTCGGCGTTTTCATTGTTTTGCCAGATTACCCAACCTCCGTTAATTAACCTTTCTTGACTTTAACCTCCCAAACGGATCTAGTGATTTACCAGAAGCCTCCGTAAGTATCTTGATGTAATATCAGGAAGCCTTTTCTCACCCCAAGATATGGTTCAATACCAGAAGCCCACTCGAATTTGATTGAATACTAGAAACCCCTAGTAGGATTTGGTTCAATACAAGAAGCCTAACTTCTAAAATCTGGTTCAATACAAGAAGTTCACTTGTAAGATCTAGTTAAATAGCAAAAGCTTACACCAGATCTGATTAAGAGTAGCAGAAGTTGTACGTACCCCTAGTTAATTAAGTTGAGCTAGATTAATTAATCAAATTAAGTTAGTTTGTTTGGAGCCAAATGAACATGTCACAAAAGTTAATAAATCAAGAATTTGTAAAAAGATTAACGCACTAATAACTTGCAAAATAAAATACTTGATTAAATAAGTTCAACAATTTCAAGAGAGTGGAGAAGCTAAAAGGTTACAACCATTTGAAGAAGCTAGAAGGTTACAACTATTTGAAGAAACTAGATTATTAGACCCGTATACTACAACAACGAACAGTAGCAAGTTCTTGTGTGTGTGTGTGTGTGAAGTCAAACAAAAAAGGGGCGCTATTGTGTGTGTATGGGAAAGGGCTCTATCTCACACCAAGGTAGCTATTGAGAATAGGCATTAGAGCCCCCTAGTTGACGTGGTGTATACGTGGAGTGACGCTATGGAGCCCCTACCACCTTCAAACCATACCCTTCAGCCTAACTCTTATTATAGAAACCCCAAATACAAAAATTATGTCCTTAAAATTCATGTTACATCCAAATTATAAAAAGGGAAAAATTATGTCCTTAAAATTCATGTTACATCAAGTCCTTCATTGTATTATCATCTCCTTTGGCAATCATTGAATTATTCTTTATTTTTTCTTCAAACACATCTACAACACTTAACAGTCAACACCATAACAATCTTGCTCTTTTCTTCACATTTTCTTGATCTCTGCTTGATTGAACCTATTGTGCAATACTATTCCCAATATCTTATTCAGAACCCAACTCTTCAACCACATCCTTCTTTATATCTTCCCCAAAGGTCACATCGTCTATATAACCTTTATAATTAACCATCTTTTTATTACCTTTTATTAAACCTTTTAATTTTGCCACATTAGAATATTTATCTCTAGTCTTCGTTGCAAAAGCTAACACGTTACCATGATGACAAAGACTTCCGTCTAATTGTAGATCTGTGATTAATCATATCTTCGTATATGATCGTTGGTGGCATTGAATATCGTTGGTGGGGTATTCTACTTTTAAAAGCGAAAAACATCCATTTGGAGTTGTATTTTGGTTGCCTCACTCTACAGTTAAACCATACGGTGTGGGGCAACCAGGGCCGGCTCTAAGGGTGGGCGGGTGGCCACACCCCCGGCCAAGGCCCGTTTTGTCAAGGAGCCTAAATTTTAATTTTTCCTTTTGTACATTTTATATATAATAAATATAGGAGTAAAATGCACGGATAGTCCCTGTGGTTTGGTAAAATTTCACCCTTAGTCCTCACCTTTTCAAAATTACATGTATGCTCCCAGTGGTTTGCTCATTTGTTACTCGGATAGTCCTTGAAGTGGATGAGGGTTAATTTTCTTAGTTAAGTCTATGTGAAATGACAAAATTACCCTTGTCATTAAAAAACCATATATTAAAAATTAAAACAGCCCACCCTCACCCTCTTCCCCTTTCCACTGCACCCCACCAGCACCACAACCTTCCTCCAATGTCACCGCCACTTCTGGCCACCTCCCACCCACATACGACTGCAAATAAGATCAATGGAGAACTACTGTAACGCACCACCATCACTTCTTGATCTCAACCAATCACAGAAGCACACACACAGTAAGTTTTATTCATCAAACACTCTCCATCGATTCAGATCTCACGATCTTGTTCATAGATTTCCACCCAAAATTGGGTGATTTATCTAATTGAGAATGTATTAGAAACCACAAAATTATCACTGTCAATTATTGATTATTCTTTCGTAATCAGTAATATAATATGTTCATCTAGAAACCTAGGGTTTCTAATTAATTCTCAACTTTCTTTTTGTAGGTGTGTTCATCAATATATTCTTTTATCAATATCAATTATATTTTCTATTTGTTGCTTTTGTATGTTTGTATGGAGGAAAAACGATTATGCAATTTTTATAGTGATAAGTTTATGTGTATCATGTTGGTTTCTAAATAAATAATCAGCAAAGTTAAAATTTTGTCTTTTTGTTCTTGGTTGAATCTGGAATCAAGTTTTTGGGTTTATATGATATCAAATTTTGTGGAATTAGGTGTTTGGAGAATTGGTCTAAATCGGTAACTGAATTGGGTGTGGGTGGGAGGCAGGCGGAAGTGGTGGTGGTGGGATGTGATGGTGGTTGTGGGATAGAGTGGAGGAGAGGGAGAGGGAGAGGGTGGGGTGGGTGTTTTAATGTTTAAATATTGTTTTTAATAACAAGGGTAATTTTGTCATTTCACATAGACTTAACTGAGAAAATTAACCCTCATCCACTTCAGGGACTATCCGAGTAACAAACGAGCAAACCACAAGGAGCATACACGTAATTTTGAAAAGGTGGAGACTAAGGGTGAAATTTTACCAAACCACAGGGACTATCCATGCATTTTACTCTAAATATAGATTACAAACTGTAAAAAATACTTGATTTGATATAGTGGGAAAGGGGCTTGAATTCTTTCTAGAATGATTATGCGGGTTCTATCCTTCTTTACTCCACTTTTACCGTTTCATTTATTTTACACTCCAGCCTTACTTTTCATTCTTATTATTTTCTTGTTCGAGCTTTAGTTTTCATTCCTTTTTTTTTTTTTTTTTTTTGTTAATTTGTTTCTTTTAACGATAATGGCCTTAAAACTAACACCATAAATCTACTTGACATTAACCCACTTGACAATCCAGATGGCAAGTCTAAAGCTCACATATGAATATCTTTCAACTTTGAAAATTATTTTTTTCCTACTTTTTGTATTTAGTAATTGAATAATACACAACTGGTATTTGATTGAATCTTTCGACTTTGGAGATTATTTTTTTCCTATTTTTTATATTTAGTAATTGAATAATACACATCTGGTATTTGATTGGGATTTTATTTAGTAATTTAGTTGTGGTGAAGAAACGCTATTAATGTTTTGTTTTTGTTTGCATGTGAAACAGACGACCATTTTTGAATAAGATTTTATTTATCATTGTTAAGGTTGCAAACGAAATTGTTCGTGTTCGTTTGTTAAGAAAATACATGTGTTCATGAACACATAATAAACACTTACCAAACGAGATTTTATATATTTCGTTAAGGCCTAAGGGTGTTTTTTTCGACTCATAAAAAGCACTTGAATCCTTAGGGTTAACTCTGCCACCATCGTCCGATAGGGGGCACGTTTTTCCAAGCACAAACATGGCCCTGGGGCCAACGTCCCAGCCACATCAGTTGAGTGGCGCTCCCAACACCACCCCTCCTCTGCAAAGGATGGGGCCATGCAATCCATCGCCAGCCTCCTAGGGAGCGTGAAGGGCTTCATCTAGTGGGACCTCTATTGTCCGATAAGATTTTGTTTATTTTTTATTTATATTGACCGATAAGATTTTTTTGACCCTGGCTTTCAGCCCAGTGGTCATGGCAGTTATGGTTAGGGCTTGGGACCGAATGGTCTCCGGTTCGAATCCTGAGCCACTCCCGAGTTTTCTATTACAATGCGGTTACTCCGGCTCTGGTGCCAGCATGCGGTCTGGGTGTAGAGTGCGGAGGCCGCAACGGCAGTCATGTGGCTTTCGGCTGGAAATTTTCTCGCGGAGCGCCTAGTCACTTTCGGATGCCACGCCCGAGGGTGACTAAGGACCCATGGATGTATCACTCGGATACATGTGGGTGCGAAGACCTCTCGACTGTTGGAGTCAGTAGCCGTTAAAAAAAAAATTAGTTGTGCTATGAACTAGGTGGGGCTTTAAATTATCTCACACCATATATAATTGTTAAAGGGGCATCATTTTTACACAAAACCCTATGTGACGTTTACGTGGCGTGATAAAGCCTCTAAAGAATTTCTCCCACATCATACAACCTTATTGACTCCATTAGTGTTAAATCATAATTTGTATTTAATGAATTTCCACTGATGCTTTATATACAATAAAATCTGCGGTGTTAGTTGTTATTAAAAAAAAACTACGCTTTAGTTTCGAGACTCGAATGTAATCACTTCTATAAAACATAAGACAAGATTACTACGTGGTCTTGTTTTAACCCTAATTAGCAAGTAGTATAGAATCTTTTGTTTTAAATGTTAATTGAAGTTAACATTGGGCAATTGTTAGGTAATTTTTATGTAAGATACGGATAAAAATGGGTGATTATGCATTTCCATACGTCTAATTCAAAAAACAATAACAGTGAACATTTTTATTACATGGATATTTAGATTTAAAAATGCTTTATTAACCACAAACCATAACAGTGAACATTTTTATTACATGTATATTTAGATTAAAACTAAAATGCTTTATTAACCACGTATCAAGACGGATTTCACTACAATTTTACACTATCAAAGATGGTATTATTTAAATTCTTAACTACGAAATACGACCGGTTTAATTCAATTGGAATTCTTTTGTGATGTAAAAAGTAAAAAAAAAAAAATAATAACAACAGAATAAGAATGTATTTCGATGGAATTGTCTTTTTAAAGAAAAGTAAAATTAAAAAAAGTGTTTTAATTAAAGGAAATTGGCCTATAATAATCTCAACTATATTTTATTGGCCATTTATAATCACATCTCAGAATATTCCCCCAATCAGTCCCACATTTCACCTATTTTTCCTACAATGGCCCCCCGTTAAAAAAACTTAACGGAGTTAAACTTTTTTTCCAAATTACAAACAGATTTTTTAGGGTTTTTGATAAGAACGACGATACGAGTCCATTGATGTAAAACTTGTCTCGAAACGGTGCTCCAAACGATGAAAACGACGCTTCAATTCGGGTATTTAAATTTCCAATTAACCAAAATCAAGTCACTTGGAGCACCATTTCGAAGTAAGTTTTACATCAATGGACTCGAATCATCGTTATGATCAAAAGCCCTAAAAATCTGTTTGTAATTTGGAAAAAAAGCTTAACTCCGTTAAGTTTTTTTAATGGGGGACCATTGTAGGAAAAATAGGTGAAAGGTGGGACTGGTGGGGGGAATATTATAAGTTGGGATTATTAATGACCAATAAGGTCTAGGTGAGATTATTACAGGCCAATTCCCCTTTAATTAATAGTTTTGACATTTGTCTCACGAAATTAAATATATTTAGTTTCATAAACCTTATAGATATTATTTAAATCAAGTCTATAACTTATAATGATGAAACATAAACTTATAAGGTAAATAAATCATGTTGTTTCCTTTTTTTTTAAAGAAAAATTTCATTAACACCGGCCGGCCACGCAAAGCACACGGCCTAAACCGAAACAATTACAACATATATATGGGGTAATTACACCACTCTCTCCAAACAATATTCCTATGATTTGATCTATACTTTAACCAAAGAAAACCAAGCGATTTAACCTCCCAAAAATCTCCCCAAAAATCATGTTGCTTCCTAGACCTATTTTTATATTAAAATAGCTGCCTTGTGTTAAGATCATGGTTGTAAAAGTCCCGCCTAGGATCCGAGTACTCCCCGAGTACTCGCTACAAGGTAGGCTGTCGAGACACGAGTACTGTTCTCCCAGTCCAATTACTCCCCGAGTAATCTCCGCCTAAGCCGAGTACTTCCCGAGTACTCCCGAATCCGACTAGGGAGCACCTAGCGAGTTTTGCAACCATGGTTAACATATCAAACAATGTGCTACTTTTATTTCTAAATATTAATATAGTGATTTTTTTTATTGTAAAATAAAAAAGGCAATCATTAATCAAGGGTGTTGTCAATGCAATAATGCACCAATAAGTTTAACTATATGTCTATATGCAATGATTGTTTCTTTTCTATGTTTGTACCCACTATGCTATTTGGATTATGCACGTTAAAAATAAGAAAAATCATTTATAGTATAATTTCCCCAAAACAAATTGTTTTAATTTGTCTTGTGATATTTATATACGATCTGTAACCAAGGTTTATGTATCCCTTGTATAATCCAACACAAAGGTATTCATTAACTCTCTCTACTAACATGAAATGTTTATAAAACCCACAATAACAATACAATGACTATGGTGATACAATTTTTCACTTAGAGCATCTAGCATCCGACTAAGACTAAGAGCATTTGCAATGCGCACCCTACAGACATATGAAGTGATAGGAGTGGTGTGGCAAAAATTTCATGCATTTTCGAGGTAAACGTTCTTGTGCAACGGACCAAATTTATAAGAGGGGAATCATAGACTACTCATAAATTCAAAGCATTTAAACACTTAGTGAGAGGGAGGTCTTAGGTTAAAGTCTTCCAGAAGACAGAAATTTAAAAGAAATTAGCCGTTAAAAAAAGTTTGATGTATTACATTTCTTTTTACAAAAGCTAAAAGCAAGAGTGTTACAATTTCAGTGAAAGTTGACATCCATCAAATAAAGATCTTATTGTATTCCTTATAATGGATCTTCCTTTCCAGCAACCCATCCATAATCACTCTCTTATTATACTCCTTCACCGAACCTTTCTCCGGGGACTTGACCGATCTCCGACCGTCGTGGCCACCATTCTTCCGGCGAGGATAAAACGAGGACACCAATAATATTAACATGCACATGATCCCAAAAAACTTCCCAAAAAATATTGTGAATAATAGACAACTAACCAATAAATACGCCCCCAAGTTTGACTCAGGACCACCGTTGACTTTATCATTTGAGATAACATTAGTTGCTTTCTTCAAACAAACGGGTTCCTCATCGGAATAATTTGTATGAATACATGCTTCGGAAACTGATCTTGGGATTTTAGCAGCCTTTTGAGAATCTTTATGAGCTGCTGGGGATTCTGACTTACCTTCTGATGTGTAACAGTTTGACTTGAGGGATAGTTGACGGATGTATTTTTCAGGAGCAACCCTTTTACCCCGCTGACGAAAAATCCTGGATCCACCACTAGCAGTATATGGTTTTACGTCCTCGGTTTCGATGACGGAAGGTCGCATGCATAGAAGGAACTTGGTTTTCATTTTTGTGGTTTGAGAATATTAAGAAACAAAGATTAGAAATATTGGTGTTGTTGTTGTTGAGATTTATATGAAACTGGGTTAGGCTGCTGCCGGAGATTTGTCACGTTGGAGTAGTGATCGAATGAAGAAGTGGGGTAGTTGAAGAGAAGGCAGACAAGTGGAGTAATAAATGTTGTTAGTTTTTTGGACCCGTCTACTTAAAGTTAGTCCACTCGTGTCCTTAATAACTACTTTATAATATAAATATATATCACTATAATGGGAGAGGACCAATAATAGGAGGTAGTTTAAAGGGAAGGAAGTATAGGAACCAATAAGGATGGAGGGTGTGGTTGGAGCCCTCTAGAGTCTTTATCAGGCCACGTTAACGTCATCTAGGATCCACCTCAGCCATGGAGACCTCTTGAATTTGCATTGTGATGATGGAGCCCCATATTAAACAAAATAAAAAAAAGATTTCATTGGTGCAAACACAAGTGGGCCCCACCTGAACCTTTCAACCTTGGCGTTACCATGATAAAGCCCAGCCCATAGCGCCCCCAATTGAATTTGAGGGTGTGGTGTGATAGCGCCCCGGGACGCTATAGAAGGTGACCTGTCGGGGGTGGTGCCCTAACACCCTCCGGCCTAAGAGCATCCCCAATAAGGGGTGTTTTTTCATGTTTTTTCTGGTGCCTAGTTGGCACCTACCCAACCAATACCCATCTTTCTTTCTCTTGCCCTACTCACACAACACAAAAACATATATTATCTCCTCTTTACTCTCTCCTACATCACACTCACATAACATTTTTCCCTCCATTTTTTCTCATTTTTCCTCACATACATCACCACATCCTCTCTCCTCCAGCTCACACCCTCTCTCCTCCACATCACTTTCTCTCTCTTTAAAAACATCAAAAAACTTCTTTATTGTGGATACTCTAACAACCGGCCATGTGGCAAAAAACAAAAATACAAGGGAAGGACATTTTAGTCAACCACAAATTAACCTCATATAACCTTACATCTAATAAAACACAGGACACTCTTAGGATATTTTAGTCAACCACAAATTAAAGCTCATGTAACCTTACATCTAATAAAACACACGACATTCTTATGGTCCATTTCACCACCACTCCACCACCCACTACCACCACAACATCTCCTTACCGGCACCGCCGTTTTAATCCCACTGCCACCACAACATCTCCGTACCGGCACTGCCGTCTTACTTCGCCACCATCTGAACCCTCGTCATCATTGTTTATTAGATCTATAATATATAAAACCATATGAAAATTGGACAATTTGGTTGCAAACATCAAAAAAATTGGATAAGGTTCAGATACAAGAAACTTGTGATTGGTGCAAGCCATATTGTGGATGATACAGAAGACGCCTGCGAGGTAATTGGATAAATTATGTTTGTATGAAAATGGATATGATGGTGCAAGTGTATTTTGAGTGGAATTTTATGATTTGCATAATAAGTCTAGGTCTTTGTGCTATGATTACGAGAAGATGAAGTAGGTTATGAGTTGGAAGTTATGATATGGATGAAAAATATAGAAAATTGATGACAGGTTAGTGCATTGGGTTTTAGAGTATATTGATAATTTTTTTAATTTTTTTTTACTCTATTGTGTTTTGTAACATGTTGATAAAACACATTTATTTTTATGTTTTACTCTCATGCGTTTTATGTTTTACTCTATTGCGTTTTATAACACATTTATAAAATACTTTTTGTGTGTTTTTAGTAAATTGCATTTTTGAAAAACACATTTTTTTTTACTCTATTGTGTTTTATAACACACTGATAAAATACATTTTTTTGTGTTTACTCTATTGCGTTTTATGTTTTACTATATTGCGTTTTATAACACATTGATAAACACATTTTTTATGTTTTTAATCCATTGTGTTTTAGAAATAAAAAATTCTTTTGTGCTTTTATTTCATTGCATTTTAAGGAAAAACATTTTCTTTTGTTTTTTTAGTCTATTGCGTTTAAAAAGAACACTTTCTTTTGTTTTGTCCATTGCCTTTTAGAAAAAAAAACACTTTCTTTTGTGTTTTTAGTCCATTGCGTTTTAGGATTCTTTTTTTTTTTTTTTTTTTTTTTTTTTTTTTTTTTTTTGTTTTTAGTCCATTGCGTTTTAGGAAAAAAATTATTTTTTTTGTGTTTTTTGTCCATTGCGTTTTACACATCTGAGTTTTTGAAAACTTTTTTTTTTCAAAAGTATAGCAATAGTGTGCTCGTTTTAAAGATAAAAACGCTCGTTTTTATGGTGCAATTTTTATAAAAAAATAATGTCGTATTAAAAAGTTATTAACGTTTAAAAATGTGAAAGAATTGAAGAAAAGAGAAACTATTGACTTAAATTGACTAGAATACCCTTAGAAATCTCACACAACTCCTTGTTTTTATTCATTTCTATCCATTTAATCCAAACACTTGATTACTCAATTAATGGTCAATATTAATTTCTATCATTTCTTCCCAAACAAACTTTCTAGTATATACTCACCCATAATATAATATAATAATGTATCATTGAAGAAACACAGAACTAATTCTAAGTGTTGATTAGTTTGGTTTATGTTCCTATCATAGTGGTTAATCTTCTTATGGCTTCCTGAGCTTCGTAATGATCCGCTAATCCCTGCAAAACAGAACACCGTTACTCGTTAAGAGGGGAATATGGGGGTTTCCCTCTTAATCGGGCTCCGGCGTGAGAATAAGCGACTGTCTTGGGGAAATAAGTATGTATTAAGAGTGAGAGTGGAGGAATTGGAATGTTTAACCTGTGAAGGGAGGTCTCTATTTATAGCCGGAGAGGTGTAAGAGGATGTGGGCTGATGGGCCTTGGGTCGGAAGGTGACAACATAAGAGATATGCTCCTTGTCCCACTGGTGTCGACCGTTAGTGGCTTCTAGAAGCTCTCCGGTGCTGGCGCACCGTGATTGGAGCCACGTGTCACTGTTGTCGGCCTGGCCGTCCTTCTGCCATCAGCAGGTAAGTGGAGATCGTGTTGCAGGTGTCTCTGCCCTGTGATTGGTGCCACGTAGGCGTCCTTCAGTACTCTCTGTCACCTGCACATCAGACGATCGTGGAGCACAATTGAGCAGAACCTGAAGGACGCGGATTGGCCCTTTTCTTCTGTCATTTGTACCTTGTGTTCCTTCTGAAGTAGTCATGCGCCATAGTCCTGCGCGACTATCGCTGGGCACGTAACTAGCCCGCGCAGGGTATGGGTGGTTGAAGACTCTTAATTCAGAATGCTAAGTGTTGAATATGGTGTTTTCTGTTGTTGAGACCTCGCGCGGATCAATAGATGACGATGTAAACCGCGCGAGGTTGGCAATAAACAAATTGATGAATAAAGAGTATGGTCCTGCGCGCGGCGTGAATGAGGCTTGCGCGGCCTTTTTGGGACCATACCCCTTCAATCATATAATGAATCGGTGGGCTCATCTAACACTAGTCTATTTCGTTTGTTATATGAACATGTAACTGAGAATTTTCAAACGATACAGTGTTATTTTAAGATTGACACCATTCATTAAGATTGACCTCATTGACATGAAAAACGATATGTATTTTTTTACTAAAGAAAAAATATTACCTTAGCAAGGCCGTCTTCGAAATTCTCGAAAAAATTTTGGGCCCAAGGCGAGAAAAAAAATCGGGCCCCTAGAATATAACGCCAATAACTAAAGTGTAAAAAGTCTATAGACTATAATGCGACAATAATTGTTATGAACCCAAAGACAATAAATACTATGTATAGATATGAAAAATGTCTCTTATATAGGTTCAACCAGCTCTATCAGAAAACATCAAATATTAAGAAGTAACATTTAAAAAAAAGAGTAAATTGCCATTTTAGTCCCTGAGTTTTGTCCAAATTTGCCATTTTAGTCCAAATAGTTTTTTTTTCGCCTCTGGGTCCCTGACTTTTCCATTTTGTTGCCATTTTGATCATTTTGTCCAACTCCATCCAAAAACCCAGTTTTTAACAGAGGTATTTTTGGGATTTCCTTAAAAATGTTTTTACTTGCATTTTTGATCCATTCTTTTTATCCCATATATAAAGACATTTTACCCCAATTGAAACCCTAACTTTCATCATCTTCTTCCTCACGATTCATCAAACAATAATCAGAACCCCCTGTTCAAATCAGAACCCTAATTTTAGAGGGCTGCTCAACAATTCATCATGGTATACTGCATATGTGGGTTTGAAACCAAGATCCGTACCTCGAGGACCTCACAAAATCCAGGTCGGCGTTTTCATTGTTGCAATCGGCCAAGAAAAAGTTGTGGGTTCGTCTGTTGGGCTGAGCCCCCTTTGTACGTGCCAGCACAAACAACCATAAAGTCTGAAAATCAAGGTGATTTGGCTGCTAAAGTCAGGAAACTGCATGAAGTTGCTGAACAATACAAATCAGAAAACACAAGTTTAAAGATGATTCTAGGGGTGACTTTGTTGTTTGTAGTGGTGTACTTCTTTTGTAAGTAACAAATGGGATGGGTGTAATGTAGTTTCAGATGTATGAAGCATGTATGTAATGCAGTGTCTTCAAGTAATGTTATGCAACTTGTTTGTTAATGTATTGAAATGCCGTTTTGTATAGATTATTGTTGAAATGCAGCACGTTGTTTTTTTTGAAAATTGGTCAAAGTGTCGACACTTATGACACCATTTGATATACAAATGCGTCAAACTTATTGGCACCATTTGAATACAGTTCAAACGACACCATTATAACAATGTTGTTCCATTACAAACGACACCATTTGATAACCTGGATGCATACCATAACAATGTTGTTCCATTACAAACGACAACCAACTTGTCAAAAGACCATCACAAAACGACTTAATAACCTACAAAAGACCCTACATATCAGCCTAAATATCATGTCCAACAAAAGACTATACAAAACAGTCAAAGTACAGCTTGAACAAAATGACTTAATAACCAACAAAAGACCTACATAACAGCCTAAACATCATGTCCAGCAGCACCAGCAGCCTCCCCACCATTATGTCCAGCACCAGCAGCCTCCCCACCTTCCTGTCCAGCACCAGCAGCCTCCCCACCCTTACTTTTAGTGCAGGTCCTTCTGTTACGACCTTTTTGCCCACATGTAAGACAAGTCACTGTATACCCTTTTTTTGGCCATTTTTTCACTTTTTTCAATTGTCTGGTTTAGCTCCTCCAACTCCACAGCAGATTTCTTTCGTTTCTTTTTGGGTCTCCCAGCAGGCTTGTGATACATGTGAGTTTGATGATTGAAATGGTTCATTTAAATAAACATACCTTTTGCCTATCAGTTATAAAGGTGAAATTGCCATTTCGATGCAGCTCCAAGTCATCTCCCAAACACCTAAGAAACCAACTCCAGCTTGTTGTTGTTTTAGCCTCCACCACAACATATGCAAGTGGGTAAATCCCATTGTTTGCATCAACCCCTACTGCTGTTAAAATCTGTCCAGGCCACGGTCCTTTCAGAAAACAGCCATCAAGCCCAAGTAGATCTCTTCCAGCCTTGTTAAACCCTGCCTTTAAGGCCCCAAACATATATAAACCCTCTTAAATTGCCTTGTTGGACTGCTTGGGTTACCTTCAGGCTCAACTTCAATTTTTACAGTCGTACCAGGATTTGCCCTAATAAGTTC